>NIPQ01090499.1:0-14102 GCA_002806875.1 Lepidotrigona ventralis hoosana
AGACAAAGCTCGTTGAAGTTGGCCTACTCTTTCTACATATACTTGTTTCTTCCGACACTGTAAGAAACAAATGTAACAACTTACAAACAAATAATTTGCTGGGAAATATAAATATTACCTCTTCCTCGAGGCGTACGACATTGCCCTGTGCATTAGTGAGAGCAGTATCTAAAATATCTATGTGTGTACGTTGCTCCTGTAACGTTGCTCGTTGTGCTGCCAATTCGATTTCCTGTCTTTCCTTCGCCGCGGCTAATTCTTTGTCTAATATAAAAATCAATACACGGGTTGAAAGCAATATTTTTATCGATAGAAACTAAGGAATATGAAAATGTACATACTTTGAGTAATCAATTGACCAATTAATAATTCTCGTTGCGTTAATTCCTTCCTCATAGATTCCACGATCGGAGGACTATCAGTACGTGCCGATAATAAATCTATTTGATCTCGTAAGGCACGATTTAATTCGGTTAATCGTCTGCAATCATTTTGTAACCTCAATCTAGCAGCTCGTTCCAGTTTCTCTCTTCGTTCACTCGATGCAGCCAATTCTTCATGAGCCCGATGTACCTTCGCAATTTCTTGTTCCAATTTTTGAGATTTAGCAACTTTATTATAACACCGTTCTAATTCTAATTTTAAAGCACTGTTTTCTTGAATTACAATTTGTATCATTTCCGATGGTGGCCAAATTTCACCCGTTGCAGATTCCGTCTCCTCCCTGCCTTTCGTTTGAGGTCTATAAAAATATTAAGCATAGAACAAATTACTTATAACAAACGACCATTCAAAATGAACTAACTTCAATAGAATTAGTTAAATTAAATCACCGTGGGGAAGTGGTTCGCAAATTGTAATTATCCATATCTGGTTTGCCAATTCTAGATAAATCAGGTTGCGATCTTGATAATGTCAATTTTTCCATTGGGCCAAGGAGTCGAGATTTATTTTTCAGTGGCAACAAAACGGACATATATGAAGGTGGTGGTCTATCTTCTGATTCACTATCGTTCTGTTTACCTCTTTCACCATCTCTCATTCTCATATCAATATTTCCTCCGTTATTTGTTAGCTTGCTATAAGATGGTACTTTAACTTCTTTTGCAAGATGTTTTAATACCTGCTTGTTTTAAACGAAATAGCGGACATAAGCAATTAATTTTGTTTAATAAAATGTATTACAGTATAATCTTTTAAAAGTATAGAATATTCGTTTGTTATATATTTCACTATTTCATAATAATATTAAAATAATCACCTGCGATTGACTAAGATAATCGTCTGGTATGTCTGTAATTTCTTGACATCCTCCATTATTAGGTTGCTCGTAGACATGATCTTCATGAGATAAATTTGATAAAGACTGCATAGTAGGACTATTTGAATGTCCTTTTCCACCACCATCACAATATAAATAACTCATATCTCCATGTTCTCTTACAACACCTGACAACCTAAAATTAAACATTAATGATTAATACATATTTATAAAAAAATTATAAAAATATTAATTGTCCTGTAACTTTTTCTTCAAAATGTGTATTACCTTCCAGATGGTAACCATGAATTATCATCATTAGCATTATGTATAATAAGTGTATTGTAAGAACTTGTAGACACATCTAAGCTACTTCTATTTGAACCTACACTGGTACGGTTGCTTAAATTATCCTTCAAACTATTTCTATTAGAACCATTAATGCTATCTTTAAGGCTATTTCGATTAGAACCATTCAAATTCTCCTTTAAACTGTTCCTGTTTGAACCATTTAAACTGTCCTTCAAACTGTTTCTGTTGAGCAGGTTACCCTAGATTACAATAAAGTAGTTTACACTTATGTAATTTAGTAATAATGATCGCAATTTAAGATATGTAAGAATATAGTTGACTAACAGAAATATTAAAAAATGTTCCAAAGACAATAACTGAGAATAAAAATATGTAATATATTAAAGTACTAATATTCTTCAAAAGACTAAAACGATAATAAAATAATAAAATAATGAACTAAAAGAATACAATAAGCAACATAAATATATGATTAATATCACTGTTGATAAAACTATTAAAAACATGTATCGTTTAATAAAAAATTATTAATAATTCATTCATACTTGTATATTTGGTATATTTTCTTTATGACTGGAAGATCTTGATGGGCTTTGCTGCTGATTTTCTTGACCTTGAGGTTCTTGGCGAGCTGTATGTCTTATAACATAGCGATCTTCATTGGTTAAATTCTCGTTTGATGTTGAAACATCAGTTTCACTGCCACTTAAACTTTGTGGAAGACCTCCTATTAAATACATATCATATATTTTAAGAAATAATAAACTCATAACTTTCTTAACAAATTAAAATTTTATTCAAAATCTTTATATTGAAAAATCTTCAGAGACGACAAAAAATAACAAACACACATATCATAAAATTTTTTCTGTACCTTGCATTGATAATTGTTTCCTTTGTATATTGTTATTTGAAAAAGGTAAGAATCTGCTACCTTGTTGCAGAGAACTCATTTTTCTATTATTTCATTTACACCTGTTGTATTTAATCTGCAAATATATAGAATTAATCTTTCACAATTGTTCGGAAAACATTAAGGAACAATTTTTACATTATTTATTATATTATTATATTAATGTGAATAAATGGATTTCTCAAAGTTCAGTTTACTTCAACATTTTTCTCGCACATTTAAAATCAATAAAAGATCTATTTTTATAAGCTCTTAAGAAACACAAATTTATAAGATGTTTCATTTATTTTATACATTTTTTGATAAAAGGTTTAGGTTTTCGTGTATATATTTCAAAGAACATTTGGAAATAGTTCATGTCGAAACTCGTCGAAAAGGCGAATGAGAAAAATACGAACAATGCTCGCAAATTAATCACTCTCGCATAACTAAATCTGAAAAATCAGTGAGAACGTAGAATCTATTCATGCATTCTTGTATTTGACACTACGCATGTATTCATGCATCCGAAAATGAAGAATCGAAATATAATTATCAGGAGTCAATGTTTAATAAAGAGATGCTGATATAGTAAAGCAGAGCACTCTGACAGAGGTGTCAACACTCTGGAATGTTGATAATCCGGAGATATTGGATTTTTCATTGATGCGTAACATCGATCACAGCGGGAAAGTACCCGAAATCTCGCGAATCCAACTCATCGGTACATGCATGCTCGCAAAACGATCCTATTGCATATATGGTCTTATAATATTTTTATAAGTTGCTGAACTTGAAGGGCTGTATAAATAAACAAAAGAATGTACTCGAACTATGATCCAGCGACGATATTTAACATGCCGCTTTACGGAAATAGAAGCAGATGACTCTACCGAATCCGATGTCCGATTACTCACATTATGCGAAAGTGCAAAAACGGGATGAGAGTGTTGCAATTATTTCAATAAATTAATACACTTTACTGCTCCACGCACGAGAAATAAAAATTGTTAGTTCCCGCATTCCTCATCAGGGTGCGACATATGTGTGTAAAAGCGGGATACGCTCTTCCTGACTTCCAAACTTTCCCAACATTTTTCTTTATCCCTAGAGGATGAATCACCGAAAAGAAATGCACACAAAATGTTATCTTCCTACCTCTTCTTTACGTTATTCTATGATAAATATAACATGTTTCTTACAAATTTTCTTACAAATTCAACGAAGTTTTGTATTTTGTTCTTAAGTAAGATATTTAAGTCAAATTCATTGGATTTTGGTAATATACTCATACAAGCTTTGTTTTACTTTCGAATAATTCTTGTTTCAAATCAGACATTGTCATATACGTAAAAATATGTATAATTTAAAAATTAATTAAATTCAATTGACAATTTATTGTTTTAATTGGTTTAATGCGCGTAGTTAAGCTGCATTCATTGGTATACGATATGCATTCATATGTATTTTTAAGTTTTTTGAAAAATATCATTATACTACGATGACTAATCATTTGAAATATTTTATAAGAATATTGTAATCATTCAAAAATAGTAATCTTTTTTAAAATGCAATTTAGCCTATGCTTTGTATATACTATATATATATATATATATATATATATATATATATATATATATATATATATATATATATATATTANATGTTTGTATAACATAACTTGCATTGTGTAATTTATATTGTATGACTGTAGATGAAAAAATAATTATGGATTTTAATAAATTACGACATTGTTGTAAGCTTATTTCTTTCAAATCATTATATCAAAGTTCATATATTATATCAAAATCACTTATTCATGATAAATTGTTGAAAATCACTCTAAATAGGATATTTTTTCATGGTAATCTAAAAAAAGATTCTGTGAAATTACTTATTGACAATTTGTAGGCGATATAAAGCACAATTTGAGTTTCTTCTTCCTGAGATTACATTATTTTCTAAGCAAATATATAATTGAAAATAAAATGTTTTATTATAAATATAGAATTTTATTTCATACGTACATCATATATCAAACATATTGTTTTTTGGCAGAACCAACTTTACAATTTTCGACTTCATCATTTCTTTATACTGATATTAAAAATATGTCTGAAGATAATAAAAAGTCACTCACTGTTGATTATAATGATGTTCTTAAAGCTCAAAATGATAGTAGTATTTTAATTATTGATGTCAGAGAAAAAGAAGAAATTGATGAAACTGGGAAGCTACCTGGAAGTATTCACGTACCAAGTATGTTCTAATATTATTGAAACCGTTCTTTAAAACATTAGATAGTTATTATTGAATTCGATTATCACAGTGGGAAATGTTACACATACATTGTTGAATCTTTCCGAGAAGGATTTTAAAGAAAAATTTAATAAGGAAAAACCTTCCAAAAATACAAAAATCATATTGAGCTGTAGATCTGGAAAAAGAAGTGGCATGGTTCAAGAAGAAATTAAAAAACTTGGATATAAAAAGTATACTAATTATTTACATATAATTTATAATAAAGCTAATAAAACATACTTGTTTATATTTTAGTGCATACAACTATGTTGGAGGATGGCTAGATTGGGAAAGCAATCAGAAAGTATAAACTAACACATACATTATTATAATTTTTTATATGTATAAATATGTTCATTAATAAATTGTTACAATCATCAAAATTGTTTAATTTGAGCCTCAATAACATATTTACATGTATTTTAATGTATGTATACATGTATATACACATACAGAAAATATTTTATAATGCATTCAAAGTTCTTATATACAATGTTCTGTTACATCAAACAAAGTAGAAATTATCTTTCAATATGAAATAATTATATTACTTTTTCTTCTGTTCCTGTGCTAACTTTTGATTAACCATCTCTCTGAATTGTCCCAAAATAAGATTTTCTCTCTTCTGTCGTTCTTCTTTACTAAACATAGCCAATGCTCGTTTTTCATCAGCAGAATAAATTTGGTTTTCCTTACGAATACGAACAGCTTCCATTCGTCGGTGTCTGAGGAAAAAATTTACATTTATTTATTTTTAAATAAATTTGTATTTCACTATACTTTATTATACTATAGTTATATTTCACAGAATATGTTACCTGCTGCCACTCATAACATAACCAACAGATTCATATGCAGCAATCTCTTCTGAAGTTAATCCAATTTCACCTCTTCTCGGTATACGTTTTCCTTCTGCAACATATGCAGCCATAGCAGCACCTTCACCAGGCAAAAGAGCCTTGCCAAAATCTTTAGCGGATAATGTCACATGTGGTTTTTGAACTGGTCCTACTACTTCATCTCCACTTTCATCTGAACTTGATCCTTTCTTAACCTTCGCTCTGTCATTAACTCCATTCTTTTCTACCCATTCTAGTTCTTCAGGTTCACTATCAGAGCTACTTTCTGATTTTTTCTTTTTCTTTTTGCGTTTCTTCTTTTTTTCCTTTTTGGATTTCTTTTCTTTCTTTAGCTTCTTACTTTTCTAAAATAATGATGAAATATATTTGTAACAATACATAAGAAAAGACTGTCAGAAATCATGTTACAAAGAAAATAATTTTCATATATACAAAATTTACTAAAGGAGTGAAAAAATTGTGTTCATACTTTTTTCTTCATCTCTTGTTTCCTTTTTCTATCTTTTGGTATAATGCTACTTTGGTATCTGTTAATTTCCTCATCTTCGTCAGAACTATATTAAATACAAAATAATATTTAACACGATTGTACAATTTATAAGAACAAATGAAATATGATTATAAAAAAGGGATAGACTTCAAATTATCTGCACTAACATGAACAAACAATATTAAATAATGATATGATAATTAAAGAGAAATGTTATAATTTCTTACTCTTCGATTCGCGTTGGTGATTTTCCCCAAATTCTGTCAACACCACATAACCCAATTTGCTCTCTGTCTCGTCTACGTGCGTCCATTGTCATATTTTTCTCACTTGTTTATTATGTGCCAACTAGGACCTGTGCTTATGACAGAATTTAAAAAAATTATAAAATCGCCCTCTGGTTTTAGTTGCGAATACTAAACCAAAAATGGCGTTACTTATGAAATTCATTTACAAAGCAATATATTTCTATCACTCTATCATTCCATGATTTCAACTGATCTTCAAAAAACTTTTTTACAATACTATAGAGATAGAAAAATATGAAGGTAGAAAAGTGCAAAATAGAGAAGTGAAAATAATGTCGAGATTTTATTGGTCTACTTCATGGAAACACTGTAGAGAAGGAATTCCAAGATGAATTCCGGTGATGTATCAAAATGTATTTTCAATAAATATCAATTAAAAAATACATTACATAAAATATCTACAAGATCGATATAAAATTATATGTCACTGGACAGTAGCACCATCCAAGACTTATAAATATACAAAGTAACAATTATCGTCGCAGCTTAATCGTATTGTTAGTAATATCTACCATAATTAATAAATATTATAATTATAATCCTCTTTTCCTTGAGTACTTCGATAGAAAAATATTCGCAACAATTCCAATTATTTAGCATTAAACATCATGCATTTTCAAATAATATAAAGAAATACATAGCTTAATAACATATCGCTAAAATGAAAATTGTTGTAGCTGTGAAATGGATTCATTGAAATTCAAAGAAATTGTTTTTGTAAATTGAGATTCGATATTTAATACTTGCATAGTAACAGAGATATGACAAGGCACTCTTAATAAATCCATTTTTTTTTTAGCTTTACTTTTTTTTTCTATAAAAACCTTATCTGTGTCGAATATTATGTCTCTCAAAAGATACATATGATAATAATACTTGACATTATTTTTATCGCTCATAATATACGCTTGGATTACATTTATTACATCAGTCATAATTACTTCAATATGTTTTAATTCTATGTGTTTTAATTCAACCTTTGATAATAATTATTCCGCGTTAAAAAATATACAAATTTTTTTCTTTTTCAATAAAGATTAACTTTAAAAGAAAAATTAAATCTTGTTTCAACAATAATTTTCTGCAATCATATATCTTGTATATCAGTTCATTGTTTGTAAATTTCAAAATTGAGATAAGACTTAAAAACACAGAGCACAGAATTTTTAATTTCACAATTGTTTCTTATAATTACATTATCTTAATACTTTCTTGTATTGTCGAGAAATATTGTATAAATACAATGAGAAATAATGATTAACGCTATTACAGGGTATATTATTGTATTCGTTGGAATATAGAAGCACCATTGATTTGCGATATAATTATTACGAAAATAACTTTGCACAGTCTTCGTAAAAATTACAACGCTGAATAGAAAATTAAGGAAGATATTAAATGACTATAAATGCTTTAATACATTGTATAGGAGTTGTTTCTTTCTATTACTGTTTTAGACAAAGAAATTTTTTTTTTTTTATTGCTTTAGACATTTTCCTTCCTCTTATTCAAAATTATTTTTCCAAGTGAAGTTTATGAAAATTAATAAAATTTATAAAATGAATTATGTTTCATAAATATATTATCTGCTGAATAAGAAAAGTTGTATTAAAACTTTTACAGTCACGTACACACGCGACCGCGCACACAGTCAATATTTCCGGACACTTTGACTAAATATTTATCTACATTTTGTTTATTTCGGAGTTCAATTAAATAAATACATTTCGCTGAATTATTTTAAGGACAATGTCCGAGGGAAGTTTTTTTTAAAATGCTTAGCATTCAAGATAAGATCAAGAGACACTTTCCTTGAGATTTTCACCTTCAATAAGAAAACTCTAGTCAAAAAGTACTTTGTCTCTTGCCGATACAGGGTATATCGACAACCCTTAGAGTTATCTCTGTGTTTGTTTGACACTATGTTAAAACATTCTCAGTTTTCATGATTTTCTATCATGCATACGTATACAGTTTTAAAAAATTTAATTTATATTCTGATTCTCTAGGCAATTATTTTTAGTCTGTATAATGGATACGTTTATTGTTACACGCTAATACTGTTTTGTCTAAAATGACACTATTTATTAGATCTAGTAAATTGTTGTAAAATAGATCTAGTACATTGTTGTAAAATAAAAATAAAAATGAAGAAATTTGTATGATTTTATGATTTTTATGATTACGTGATTAGTTTGAAAGAAAATTAAAAGCATCTTCCTTCTAATAATTTCTAAATCGATTAAAAAAAAAAAAAATTGTATAAAAACATCTGTAAAAAATCATGTTAGAAATTGTCGAAGTTCATTATTTTACACATGATTATGTACAAAAACGAATCATTATCATGTATACGTATGAATATAAGTGTCGAGCATTACAGCAGCATTAAATTACACTGTAAACCGTAAAAATTTCAGAAATAACAACTTTTGTAATAAGCACTTCGGTATAGTAATAGATCATTGGTATCATCTTAGATTCTCTTCATTCACTTGTAATACTATTACAAATTGAGACTGATACATATCCATACTTTTGTTTATCCTAGAAATCGAAAACGTAAATGAGGAAGAATCATTCAATACGATAAATAATTAAAATATAAACATTATATATCTCAAGAATAAAATTTCTCGATATATTACTTAATCAATATTTCTGATGATTCAAAGCTGTTTTTAAAAATGTACTGTGTTCGATAATAATAGAACGAAACATGGCAGTGATAATTTACATTAGAATATTGTCTCGGAATTTAAATTTAAATTTACGCAGGAAAACTTACTACTCGATAAATTCAAATGAATAAAAATGTACAATTTGTTAGTACATTAAAACAAATTGTAGAATGAATTACTAAGTTCGGACCCCATTCGAACTATTAACACAAAATCTATACCAATATATATTGAAATGCATAAACAAGATGCGATAGAATATGATTATAAATTTTCAATATTTGATCCTCATATAAAATCAATTGACAGACTGACAACTGACAACTGACAACAGACAAGAATCTTTGAAGTAACAACGCAGATCATTCAGTCTTCATCCTATCGCTCTAAGACTAACGCGCAATCATCAAAACATTTCGTTACATTTGCACAAAAAGGAATCAGACAAGTGCCTCTGTGTGGTAATGATGGTAATGATGATGAATGTGCTCGTGGACGTGCTTCCTACCGGAGCTCGGATTCTGTGAAAATTCCCGCTCCAACCAACGCACGACTTGGACCATAGCTCTGGCTTGATCCTGTTCCCTCGTTGCGTGTTTCAGTTGATGCTTCTTGGCCGACTTGCCACATTGTTGCGGCGTTTGACCAAATTGTGTCCCATTACGCTGAACGTTATGATTGTTGCTCGGAGTTTGATTGATAGGGTGTTGATTGTTCGATATTAAATTGCCGCCATTACGATTTGTATTAGGTGGAGTATTTTGTTGGTCTGTGTAGACGTTTGGGTTGATCACGGTCCTCGGTAAGACTTGTGGTTGAACGTATGCTCGTGGCGGTTGCATCGTAACGTTATTCCTCTGAAGACCGTACTGCGCTCGCATTTTCCTCAGACTCCCCCTATGTTTCGCAGGTATCTTGGAGAATGTGAAACCCTGAGGCTTTTCCCGAGTAGGCTTATGATAGGCTGTCGTCGTGGGCCGAGATTCCGGTGGTGAACGACAGTCTTGAGCGTAGTGAGGCGAAGGTTCGACATGTGGGGTATGAGATGGAATACGTAGCTGCTCGTTCTGATGCCGTTTCCTAATTTAACATGTCACATCATATTTTTATTATTACTTAAACGAACGGTGAATTCACGGGTTTTTATGCCAAGCAATGAATCGTTTAATTATCATTTATCATTCATCACTCTAGGAAATGTGAATGAAAGACTGTTGCAATGAAATAACTTTGTCTGGAATCTCTGCTTGAAATATGTATTTAAGTATGCTATCATCCCGCTGCTTCAAAAGGGTGCGTCACGCGATTTTCCATGCGGTTGAACATGAAAGACATACCTCGACGTATGAAAACTGAGATTATTCTTTTCCATGTTCGCCTGAATAATTTCCAAGAGCTGTTGCCTTTGCAGAGCACCACTACGTTTTCGCTGATTAGGCGTAAGAAGAGGCGTCAAGGGGGAAACTGTGGGAGAAATATCACTGTCATCGCTAATATCGCCCTCGGAGCTATTGGAATAGGGTGATGGTAAATGAGGCACGGGTCCAACCCTTCTGCGTAATTCCTCCTGCTTTATTCGATTCGTTCGCGCATTTTCACCGTCATCCTCGCTGTGAGTATCTACCTCCTTCTCTTCATTCTAGAATATCAAATAAAAACAGAATATTTTCGTTTACAAAATATATATAGTATTATTTCGATGTGACACTATATAATTCCGATTTTAACCGACCCTACCTTTCACATCTTTTAATATCAAAATATGAACATATTCCTTTACATTCCAAGAGACGAATGATTACCAAACAACGACACGTAGCTATTTTCATTCAGTTCTGAGAGTTCGAACGCCGCGACACAATAAGAAGCTAATGCGCAAGAATCCCTGTTACGTCTGTCCAACATCAATAATAAAAAAAAAAAAGAGGGGAAAAAATGAATAAAAAAAAAAAAAAAAANAGAAGAGACGCGGCTCCATAAAAACCCGAGGTTCTCGAATCCTCGCCTCTCGCAAGGGCATCAATCTTACCTGGCAATGGTGTCGCGGTGGCACCCTTCTCCTTCTAGGAACTCTACGTAAACCGTGTGCGCCGGTGTGGGCCCCGGCATTGTTGCAGGACGCGTGCTTCAAATGGCAGCAGGACGAATTTCCGGAAAAACTCGCGGCAGCAGCCGGCTGCGAGGATGCGTTCAAACAGCCGCCGGCCGATCGCGTCTGGCTGGCTCTCTGATCTGGCGACACAGTCAATTTCACCTTAATCGTCTTACTGCCGCACGGAGGTACCTGGATAGAAGCGCCCAGGGTATCGTAAATGGTAGTAACCAGGCCGGCTATGTCGTCCTTTGTTATCTTCCCGTGGCCGTCGAAGTCGTACAGGGTAAACGAGAATTCTTGCCGCCTTCGGTCGCCCTCCGCTACCGAAACGTCGCATTCGAATTCCTGCAATCGGGGCCAAGTATCTTCTAAGTAAAATTCATCGACTTGGAAGGGAAAAAAAAACTGGAGTAACAAAGTATCTCAGTAGGGAGAAATTTGAGGATATTTTATTATTTGGAACTTATTCATTCACAATTTCGATTACGTTGTGAAATAAATTAAGTTTTTTTTCTTTTTTCAGCAGCTCGATCTTTCTATTATTCCTTTTTTTTTTTTATGAAACAATAAGAGATTAATTAAAAATCCATCTCACTGTGGAAACTTTAAATTTTAAATTTCAAATTAATACATTACGATCTTGCGAATCTTGAAAGCTCAATTTGGAGCAAAATTCTCGAAATTTCGAAACAAGTCGCAACATGATGAATAAGGGAAGGAAGTTCAATAATATACATACTTCAAAACTAAGTTGCTTCGTTGTGCTAGCGCTCGGCTGCTCGTCATTTCCGGTGGCCGGCGTAGGACTGGTAGAAGCGTCGACCGCGATCTGCGGTGTCTCTGTTTCTAATAGAATTGGCTGGGATTCCGGTGGTGAACCGCTACGAGGTGCCGAGACACCGCCAAGGAGTTCCTCCGAGTCGCTGGCTTCTGTATTACCAACTGTGACCGAACGATTATTAAATTTTCAATAATAATGAACAGGGACTACACATTCGTTATTTCAACAATAATGAGTTCAAGTAAACACTATACAATTCTCTTCACTGTAAATCGATTTCTCATCACTTCATTTTTCGTCAAATTGAAACTAAGACATACATGCTAATGTATAATTAATTGAAAGATAATCCGCATACGCAGTGACGGATATCGATGAACACTTGAGGGAAAATTTTAGATTCTGTGGGGACGAAGCTTAATAATTGTAATCGTATCGGAACGCGCGACTACTTGTTTTATACCAACTACGTTGTTGTACATATTTCTGCCCATGATCTTGTTTCAGATTACACGAAGTTCTCATCAAAGGGAATGAAACTGTTATCTACGGTCGAGCGGCGGCATCGCTCGTAAACAAAAGTGAAAATCTCAAAGGTATCAAAGTAACATATTCCACGGTAAAGCCTATATTTATAGTCAGTTTCTGAGTGCCACTCGGTACTTAAGTTACGGAGTGTAGGAAGTATTTTTGGACTATTTTGAAGGGGATGTAACTTTGAATCACCAGAAATAAATACAACAGATCACCAAACTAATCTCTCACACGATCACGTTTTCCTCGTGTACCAATTCAGATCTTGAAATATATTTCCTATACGTGCTTACGATAACATTACGATAAAAAAAAAAAAAAAAAAAAAACGGCGAAGNTAATAATAACAAAATAAAAATAATGAAATGTCGTTAAAAGAAGGCTCGAAAAATATCGCGCAGAATATAATGGACAAGAAAAATTTTAATCGGCGGAAGCGTGTCTAAAAATTGATGGATGCGAGTACGTTTAAACGCGTAAATTACAGATCAAAGAGGGTTGCTGTTTCATAATTACAGGGAGACTGGATTCCGTGCATAAAAGCGCAATTATCTTTAATGCATTCGGTCTATTGCTCGGCCGAAATTATTTGCGCGGTGCGAGCCAGCGAATGAACGAGCGAGCGAACGAATTAACGAAAGTTCCAGCGAAAGGGACGGGGAGAACACATCCATTTTCAGCGTTTATTTCAGAAACGTTTTGCACACTCGCTGAAGGAAGTGTAATGTATCTTTAATGTGTCTGCATTACGCCGTCGTTTACCGTTACCTAGACGCCTGTGTAAAAGCGTCCTACGAAATGAAACGTTGAAAAGATACCTTTACGCAACTACTGTGCATAAATGAACATCTATGAGATACGACACGCTCGCCATGATGCAACGCACGGAACACCGCTTTTCAAGTTTGTAAGATGAAGTTTGAAATATCATCAGGGAAGATGCGTTGCTCATTGACGGGGATATATTTACACGGAATAAATTATATATAAAGTGTGAAATAAAATGCAATTATCGTCGAAAGTTTTATGACAAAATGATAATGAGAAAATTGAGATAACGGGTTTTTTTTTCGAATAAAACAAAAAATTTAAACATTCCAAGATATAGGAAACATGCATACAACCTCTTTGAAATTTTAATAACAGTTTGACAATAGTTTTTCACAGGAATAATTTTAGAAGAACTTTCTGCTTGCTTCGAAGATGTGTTAAATGTACAATGATAAGATTTTAATGACAGAATCAGTATAAAAGTGTGATGGCGAGCAATAAATTTGAGACGACCTCTTTGCCACCTACACGGTAAAGATTCTTGGTAAAGAAAGCAAAGATTTTATCTAACGGGCCTTGCCACACACGTAGAGACAATTCTGTTGAAAGAATTTCCTGTATCTAGGAATTTTGTACATATCGAATGCTGGAATAAATATTAATAAAAGAATTTCTCCTTCTTCTCCTTTTCCTGAATAGAAAGTTGACTCATTATTTTTGTCAATTTAATTTTATATTTTATCAAATAACAACAACGACACATAAATTCCAGTCGTAAGAAATAAAATATAAAAATAAATAAATGGGAAAACAATA
>NIPQ01090500.1:0-12820 GCA_002806875.1 Lepidotrigona ventralis hoosana
AGGCGTTCGGATTTTTAACGAACAATCATACTTCGTCTCTACGAAAGGAAAAAAAAAAAAAGGAAAGAAAGGGACAGCTATTCGTATTGAAGTTCGAGAACAGAGAAAACGAAGAGATTCTTTGAATTTAGCTTCAGAACGCATATTTGTACATTGATTCTTTGTGCTCTAGAGTTTGTTATCATGTTACACCGTGCGAATTTCGCATCCCCGCCGAGAGGGACAGGGAAAGTTTGCACGACTCGTACATGTAAATTTATTCGAAAAAAATCCGACTCCTGCCCAGAATGTAATACAACATTTTTGAACGTGTGAACTTTACGTATATAGTCGTGTGTCCCGGTTTCCGATGCACCCTGTGAACACCGGTGTTCGTAAACGCGCTCCGCGGAAACGAGCGGGACTTTTATGCGCGAATAAAAAATAAACGATCCACGTTCGTTTCGTCAGAGTGCTGAGATCTGCTGAGGGTGTGTCAAACGACATTTCGTTCACTGTGACGTGAAATTAGCAGTCAGATAAAATACTATTTCGTCTTTTTACGTACATATGTATAACATATATATTCATATATTTATGTATATATAATCAATATATTTATATATTATACGTATATTAATTCATCAAAGTGGGAATGACGATCGTTTATCTACTTGTCCTTTCTTCATCGTCACTACGGTTTTGCATTATAATCTTTGTTTAAACGTTTCCTATCGTGCAGCTCCTTTCTTTTTTTTCTTTTTTCCTTTTTTCTTTTTTTTTTGTTCTTTTTTCTCAAACACCGATGTCTCGCAA
This sequence comes from Lepidotrigona ventralis hoosana, assembly GCA_002806875.1. Taxonomy (NCBI): domain Eukaryota; kingdom Metazoa; phylum Arthropoda; class Insecta; order Hymenoptera; family Apidae; genus Lepidotrigona; species Lepidotrigona ventralis. Next base: position 796 of record NIPQ01090500.1, read on the forward strand.
ATATACTCTCCTTTCCATTTTTTTTTCTTTTTTCTTTTTTTCGCTTTACCTGCTTTCCTACGTTCTTCATTGATACACTACTGATAGCGTTTACTATTATTTATAGTGTTTCAAAAAAACTCCGGAGATTCTATATGACGAGGAGAAAATGTACGTGTGTGTGTGTGTTGCAGCACTCTTGAAACGGTATGTATTAGCCCTTTGAAAGTTACATTATGTCGCGGTGACGTCCAGCCGTCAAAATAGTATCTTACCCACTTCTAGAAACTAGACAACGAAGATTCGAGGAGGATAGACATGTTTTTATTCCGGTTTTCGTTTCTTTTCTGTCCTTTCCTTTTTTTCTTTTTCTTTGTTTTTAGGCACTTAAACATCGGGAGTAGTGTGGGAACCTTAAGGTGGAGGTCCATCGAACGCCTGCTATTTGCTATTTACAGTCTTGATTGAGACGCGTGTTACATCTTCCAAAAGGAATTATGTTGTCGACGAACGGCACATCGTACATCGTTCATGCGAAAAACTGATCTAAAAAAATTTTCGACAGTGAAATGAATTGTCTTTCAAGTGGACTTTCAATTTTAGTTTAATGGAGTATATGTTTCATTCATATCGAATTGGTAAATAGAGATAAAGCTTTTTTCACGGCATTAAAAATATAACGAGACAATAGTAGATCACGTGAATTTTCAAATAATGATAAAAATTGTATTATATGATAATTAGTTTAAAATCATAGCGATAAATTATACAATGAAAAATTTAAAAGTCTGTTAAGTTTAACCCATTGAGGACCAATTTACGTTGTCAAATTCTATTTTTCTTCAAATTTTAGGAAGCGAAAGGAAATTCCAAGGACTTGTTGTAATACTTTTTTTCATCTACCTGGATTCTATAATTTTTTGAAATTTACAGGAATTGAAGTATTTTTAAGATCATGACTCGACTGCGAATGTTTATGCATTTTTGTGAAATTCATGTAAAAGTATACAGAATATATATCATATGCAAAAAATAGAATATTTATTCCAACATTTACTAATCGAAATAAATTTCTATTTCATTTCCATAATCATGGAATACTTAATAAAATTAAGATACGTTTACGATTTACGTTAGAAATGAGCTGATTGTTCGCGATTGCAAAGATCATATATCGTAATTCTTTAAATAATTTACAGATTTAATTTACAGATTCTCAAAGTGTGTTTCGAATCTCTTCTGTCCTACATAGATTTACTTTCATTGTATTAATCTATTGTCACACGACACTGCATCGTTGAATGCAAAATATTGTTCTTTTTTTTTAGATTTGTTCAATTTCCACATTTCATAGCTGGCACGATACGATCGGACGTTAATTTTTCATTTCGTTTCCTCCATGTGTAAATCTGTCGTTTTGTATTTACGACTTCAAATTTTGATTCGACGATCGATAACATTTATTTGAATTGCATGCGTACACATATTACGAATTTCGCGTCAAAACATTGCTGTGAACAAGATAAAACAATAAAACCAGCAAGAGAAATGTTACAACAATCAATTAAATTGCATAAACATTGACAGTATAATTATGATAAATTATAAGCTTAATCTTCAATGCGTTCAATTGATCAAAATAAACTTCTTTGTTGCGTTTAGACGATGCACGACCGCCATTCGTCTCGATGGTAGAAGTAACTGCCTGTACGATATATCTAGCTAAAAAAACAAGCTCGGGAAAAAGGAAACAAAAAAAAAAAAGAAATAAAAATTAAGACAGACGTACCGACAAATCAACGACATTTACAAATTACGTGAAATTCGTTCTTCGTATGCCCGGCGATTTAGATCGGATACACGTAGAATTATTCCTGTTATATTTACACACATACACAGACGCACACGTATACACGCACCCATGCAAACACGGTATCGTGCACTATATCAAAATACACTTACGTTTCCTACAGAGTAATCGATTCTTTCTATATATCTATATATATATATTATGTATAAAAATCAAAGCGCATATTAGAACGGTGATCCGTGACCGCGCGAATGATCAATTAATAGCAATTACTTTATAAACAAGAATCAATATCCGACGACAGTAAACCATAGTAATAGTAAGAATAATATTAATAAAACAAAAAAATTTATGATAATCATTAGTACAATATATGTATACATAAAAATGGCATTATATTCTTTTTTTTTTTTTAAATCATCTTCTTCGTTTATCATATTCCCTGCTCTTCGTTATCTTTATCCATCGATTTAGTCGTTTCTTACGCCTGATACACACGCATATAGGTGAATATAGTTAGAACGTTGGACGCAACTTCAGCATTTTGCAACGTGTTGATCTTACGCTCTTCATTCTTCGTTCGTAAGAAACTACCAAAACGCGTAGAAATGTAATATTCGGGAAATCCAAATTCCCCTGTTCGTTTTTTTTTCTTTCTTTCAAATTTTCGTAAAAATACAGAGATCAGACTTGACAATGAGATTCAATGATTCGTCGAATTCGCGAAGACTTTTCAAAAGTAACATTGAGAATTCGGATGGAAATTCTTATTCAGAAGCGTGTAAAGAAAATTTTGCCCGACAGCTTGTTTAATTAAATCATAATCTTAGACGTTTAAAAATATATAGAAATTTCAAGTAAAAATTCCTCGCAGAATGATGAAGTTGCTCCAACCGAAGGATCCATAAAACATCCAGTATATATTCCGTCGAGACGTGCGAGTACACGCGAGCACGTCGCAAATTAAAGACTAGCAATTATGGTTCTCTTACAGAACTACGTCGTAATTAGATAAAATCGTGGTGTCCGCTTGCGCGAATGATTATCCTACAAGTATATTAATGATAAATTCTTTTTTTTACTAAAATATAATTATTATGGTATTCTGTGTTCCGCCAGTGATTCTTTCCTCTTTTATCGTTTTTTTCCCCTTTTTTCTTTTTTCTTTTTTTCTTAATAATGTTTTTGATCGACGAGATACTGTGAGACTTCAGACAACGATGACGCTACATCAAAAGATATGGCCAGTGAAACGTTAAATGCTGAAAGAATGTAAGTGGTTAATGTAAAAGAAATGAATATTTTCTTATCTTTTAGATTGTCGATGTTGTATACAAATGTTAATGAATTTCGTAAAAAACTCGTTTGAATTACGCAGAGGTGTCAAATGTAAAGGAAACATTGCAATATAAAAGCTGACTGCTTATATTGGGCTAAAGAATCTTGTAAATGGACAGTTCGCAAAGGACACTGGTAAAAGTGATATCGGTAATATCTCTGGCAGTAGTTTAATTGGCTGACGAGCTTTCACACGAAATAAGTCTTTTTGTTGACCGGCAGTATCAGTAAGAGGGCAGTGTTTCAACGTTATCGCGTCATCACTGCGTCGATCCTCCTGGTAATGCAATTAGTAAGTATGTTTTATAATGAATGATGGACAAATGAATCGAGACGCGTAATTAAATCGAACAGTCAATCGTATTACATTTTAAAATCCTCGTCAAAGCCCAAGATTCTCGGATAAAATTTACGTTCGTGCAAATGCCCCTCCCCCTCCCCCTCCCCTCCTCTTCTGGGTAAAATTCGTAAAAGATTCGACGGCGAAGAGCCATTTGTCCATCTTACAATTAGACACACCGACTGGCGCAACACACAGAATAAAGACTGAGTCGCTCCACGCCATGATTATTTTGGCAATTATTGTACTTTCCTATATGTACAATTCTATCGTACATGTAATATACAGTAATGTATAATCGAGCACTGAAAGGCAAACGCACAAGTACACATCATTCATCGAGGTCTACCTCCCCCTTTCTCGTTCACCTTCGAAGAGAGGAAATTAAAATAAAATAAAATAAAATGGAACTCGCTCGCCGAAGATTCGCCTCACCCTTATCCGTCCGTGGTCGAGGAATCTCTGTTCACTGGTATTATGTACTTTTATCGACGAACCGTAGAACGCGTTTCGTAACAAGATGCTAGAACCTAAAGAAACCGTCTCGTCGAGACCCGTCGTACTCTGGTTCGCGATTTTCTTGGAAAATAGACGCATGTGTCGTCGTTACGCTTCTCATTCCAAATTCATTTCTTCAAGAAAAATATCTTTGTGACGGACACATGGGACGACGGTCTCTCTCTCTCTCTCTCTCTCTCTCTCTTTCACTCTTTCTCTTCGAATCCTCTAGCCGTTCCGTCAATGGGGAAAAAATTGAAAAGCGCGGTTAAAAATAAATCGAACTGATAGAGAAGGGCGCATACTGTTTGTACATCACGGCTTCGATCGTCGAAAATAGTTCTGTTCGTCGTTATTTGACGACAAAGTCCGTTTAAAATCTTGTTCGATTGATGTCTGACACTGTCTGACACTGTCTGACAATGCATCAGAGAGAAACACCTGTAGAAATTTCGTTCGACAGTCGCAACGACGACAAGATGTCGGTTTTGACTCCTCGCTTGGCAATGTTGCTCCAGGCAACGTGCGTGAATTTTGCTCATAAAACGGCATGCAAACACTCTAAAATCTATATAACGTCTATCGTGTATGTAATCACGTTTCGTGAGATAAACCTTGAAACTTTTAAAACGGCTTCGTAATGCTAAGAGACTCAAAAATTCATCTGCCAACGCGCGAAGGTTAAAACGCATCGTCTCTCGCACTGACTGTCAAGCAAAACGATTATTCTGAGATTGCGTATCAGAGATATAAATGAACCCTTCCCTCGGATCATATCGTCCACGTAATAAACCTTGAACCTTTTAATAAATATCAGCACGCCTAATCTCTCCTTGCGAAAATATTGTCGTCTCTCGTTTTCAAATGTGTTGGCGTTTCGTTTAATTTTAAAGACAAACCATCGAACAGAACATACTGTAGATCGTCGATTATTCCATTAGCGATCGCGATCATATCGACACGATACGTGACGTTCTTGATACCAAGAAAGAGGAAAGCGAAGAAGCACCCTTCGAATCGTTCGTCTCCCTCCCCTTTTTCTCGTCCCTCCATTTGGCAGTGGACGAGCGAAAAATGGAGAGATTGTCGCAGTGAATTGAACCGAACGGCAACGTTCGAACATTCCGAGAAACGAATCGTGTCAAAAGATGAAATTTGCTCCAAGTTATTACATGCTGTCCTATATACGGTTCGCGATCGATTAAAATATAGATTATGTGTCACTTCGAATACAAAAATACAATTCTCGATGGAGATCAACAGGCGCACGGAAGGCCGTATCCGCCCCTGTGCAATCCATTCTCAATTGCATCGTCAACGATTCACTGGTACGACTGTACACGCACGCACACGCACACACGATACGTATAATGTCTATATGCAACACGTTCAACCCTTTCGGTGCGTGGATGGTTTGTCCTGTCGCAGAATACGGGCAACTATCTTCAATATCGAAAGGGTTGACGTATACGTTCTACCGTAGTCCAGAAGAAATCCTAGAAAATCGAGTTAATTTTGTTGCCAAGTTTCAATTGAAAGTAACACATTTGATAAAGGAAAATTACGTTCTCGGTGATCACTCTCTTCGTTTTGTAGTTATTGCTTCTGGATTAACGGAAGATCGTCTGCTACTCTGAAAGCTTGTTCAGAGTTAATGCAATGTTATATGTATAATATATATTTCCTTCACTTGGAATTTCGAAGAAACAATTGGCTGTCGTTATCATGATTCGTTTACAATTAATGGTTCCGAAAGAAAATGTTTCATCAGGAAATAAAATAAACATGAAAAAAACAATACTTGATCTTCCAAACATAAAGTACAAAGTCAGAGAAAGAAATCCGNTATTTTTTTTTTTTTTTTTTTTTTTTTTTTTTTCAAGCAACAGTTTTCCGATTGTGAAGATCAACGATGCAATACAGAATTGATCAAAATTAAAATTCTTCAAAAATATAATCCCCGTTCCTCGCTCTGCTCATTTCTTTGGAGAATTATTGGAAAATTACCTGATTTTTCCTTTAAATTTTTTCAACAGAATTGCTTATTTCTCTCTTCCGATTTGAGAGAGAAATTGTTTATTTCTCTCTTTATAATTCAATTCTGATGGATCTCAGCTTTCAACCAAATGTTCTTCGAAGAAAACGCAAAACGGTATAATATATTAGCAATGCCCCTGAATCGAATAATTCGCGAACTTCGTAGCGGCTAATGCGTACCCTAAATGCGCGTTTCTAATTTCTTTCTTTCTTTCTTCTGAAACAGTTCTCTTCTTTCTCTCTCGTTTCGCCATTTAATACAAGACATACAACTATCCAGAACACTGACCGTCCACCTACTTAACCCTTTGATTATAAAATTCCACCAACAATTACTCTAACAACTCACTAATTGAAAAATATAATATATAAAACGATATACAATGCATAAAGTACTTTTTGTTTTAATTCGATTGATTATCCATTCGAGTTTATATTACATGTATTGATTTGAATTTATTATTGGATTCTTCGAACTGAGGAATTACGATCACTCTTTATCGAAATCTAAAGAGAGTCTACATTACAAAGGGTTAATAAACGACCAGGTCAGCCATCTAATAGGACTCGAAAACGATGAACGCCCAAAGCACTAAAGCACAGGCGGCAGATGCGCATACATCGACGAGTGTCTCACGAGTGTGTAAAATGTATCATATTAAAATACAGCTCTTAATTCTCAGATTTCCCCCTCCCCTCCCCTTTTAATTTCAATTTTCTCTCATACTTCTTGCGTCCTATTTTATTTTTGCTTTTCGTTTACGTCGTCACTCCTCTCCCTGCGTATCGTATCCGCTAACGCTTTAATAATTAGTAATCAACGTTACTTTTTATCTTCTTTATCGTCCGGATTTTCATCGTCAAATCATCTAAAAAATATGTCCTATGTATTTTTCTTATTTTCTTCATTCGCTCCCAGATTCTCTCTCTCTCTCTCTCTCTCTTCTTTTTTTATCTGTCCCTGTTATATCTTTCTAATCTTTCGTTTATTGTTCCTTATTCCCTAGCAAAAACAACGACATATATCGCGCATTTCGTCCCAGACAAATATTACCGACACACATACACACATCGTAAATCGCTTGTACGTACAGTTTGCCTACGCCTAGTTGTATTTGCAGAGTGGAACACGGACGGTAGTGCCTAATAGAAGCTCGCCCAAAATCCGAGAACCTCGCGTGCCAAAAGAACCATGCGTTTCGTCGTCCGTATCGATCATTATATCGCAATTTCCTTCATTTTTCTTTCCCTTTTCTAAATACGAAATTCCGCATATTACCTGACATTTCTGCTCGATCACTCTCTCTCTCTCTCTCTCTCTCTCGCTCTCTCTCTCGCTCTCGCTCTCGCTCTCGCTCTCTCTCTCTCCTCTGGATGTACCTCGTACCGCTTTATCTCTAATTCAAATCGTTGTTCTTTGTTATCTTCGCGTCTCCAAGAATTCTTTAAGAACCTCAAGAACAATCATGTCGTTGATTATCGAACCCTTTCGTCTCCCTTTTCTGTCTTCATTCCCCGACGCGCTTCTTTGAAATCTCGGCACAGCCTCTTCGGAAACTACAGGTATTTTCCGTGGCCTACAGCCGCCTTCTTCAACAGTTCGTTCATCGTCCGATCTCATCTTCACTCTACTTTCGAGTTTCGAAAGGCGATCGACGCGAGCACCAGCGTCGTCGTTTCCTCTTGGATCCTTCGCTTCGTCGTTTTGCTGAACAGGCAACAGAGGCTCCGGGTCGTAGGTTTCGAAAAGGAAAAAGAAAGAAAGAAAAAAAGGGACGAAACCCAGCGAAAAGGAAACGACCGACGAACGTGACACACGAAGATCAACACCGATCTTGCCGTGATCTTGAACCTTCAGCGTGCTACTGGCACCGAGTTCTCGTCAGTTAGGAACGGCTCGTCACGCTTTGTCCCGGTTTACGACGCTAGATTCAGGCCTGTGCTTGATGAGATAGCATCGAAGTCGACCGGTACCCTTTCATAAATAGTCGTTGTCCACTGCCTGCGCATCCTGCGACTTCAGGGTGGCCATTTCTTCCACGGTGCCCTCCTCCGCTTCCTGCTCCTCCACGAAGCTAATGCTCCCCGCCTTGTACCACACCACTATGTCGACCACGAACGCGAGAACCAGGATTCCACCTGTGGTACCTAGTGATCCACGGACAGACTCGTTAAAGAAACGTTTGTTAATAAATTGTTAATGTACGAGGACGGCCAATTTCTATGTGCAAAAACTTTTCTTTCACTCGAGTAAAATTTTTACCCCTTGCCTTGTGATTTCATTCGTCAAGGCGCGAGCCATAACGAAGCTGAAAGCTCATCGATGCGATCTGGCTGATTTATTTATTTATAGATACAGTTATTCATAAAGTTGGTCACTCGATGAAAAATTGTTGAATAATTTTCTGTTTAACATATACTTTTTGATAATCTTTACAATAGAGAAAACAGTACAATAGAAAAATAAAACTTTTGAAGGCAAATGTAATACCTGAGCCACGAATTCGATCGTTCGAGTGTTTTTCTAGTTTAGCATGTAACTCTCATTGTTTTTCATATTTACCGAAAATTCGAGTCACGAATCGACGTTACAAGGCAAGGAGTTAAAAGGAAAATTTTTTTTTTGTATCTCGCTCGGCGTGATAAGGCAAGGGATCAACAGAAATTTAGCCTCGACATATAATAACAGGCAATAACGAGCAGTAGCCAGTCAGAGAGAGAATCAAGGTGAAGATATTTCCGACTGCTGTTCGCCGCAGATTTCTTCTTAACCGCGTACGTACCATGATAGAACATTCTAAAGACATTCGAGTCGTAAAGCCAGCAGGCACCACGCTCGCCGCAAGCGTATTCCCATACGAGACAAGCGGAGTCCACCACAGCACCATAAACGATTGGACACGGGACGTTACCTGGAACCAACCGACCAACGGATCATTTAGTTGACAGATTCATTTCTGAAAATCATCTTGGCGAAGATTTTCGTTTTAATTTTCATGTTTCTTTAGTTTTTTGTTTTTTTTTTCTTTTATCTACACGAGACAAAAATCGTTCAACGTAAAAATACGTAATTGCATTTTCGGATAATCTTAGTAAGTAATTAAAAATTAGGTTTTGTTGATGATCTGTTGCAAAACTAACTTGTTGGGGCTAACTTCTTTTTAAATCGAATAAAACTGCCTCCTTCTTGCTCCAAATTTATAAATTATAAATTCCAAAATTATAAATTAGATATGGAGAATGCAGTGTAGGAAATTAATATTAAATTAATAATTAACTAAATATCTACAATAAATAATGAATAGTTTAGTAGACTGAACACGCTATTCTTGGAAGATTTAAAAAGGATTTTCAAATCGATTGGTGGTAAAGTCGTAAAATTTCGTTTAATTCATCAAGGACTAAATTATATATATACCAATATATACCATAATTCAATATGTACCAAGACTAATTTCATCATGTGAAAAAATATCTTTTATACAATTGCACACGCTGGAAGAAGTACTAGGTACAATTCTTGGAATTCCATTTCTTATTAACTATATAACGTTAGTCCTGAATCATTTAAGAAAAGAAAGAAAAAAGATGTTATCAAGGTAAAATGTTACAGTTGAAAGTTAATGAATTACCAAACAGGCCGATGGCGAATTGTATGAGCCCCAAAGCCATCGCCTTGTCCCGTGGATCCACGCACCGTAGGATCAACAGCATGGAGCCAACTTCGCTGGTCGAATGGATGAAAACGAACACCGAGAACAGGACCATATAAACCCAAAAGTTACTGCACTCGAGCTCGCAGTAACCGATCGTCGCGGTGCTGGCCATTTCCGGTGAAGTTAGATTCGACCCGATGCACTGGCAGTTGTAAAACTGAAAAAATCACGGAACCGGCGCGGTTAATATATGCAAAGTACACCGTATGCAGATATTTTTACATCGGCAGTCTGCGAGTCTATTGCTTTTCCCAACGAACAATTACACTGCTCTTGTTTCGATAAAACAGGAAAGAAAATGACTCGATTTTGGATAATTAATTGAATCATCTCGTGAACGATCTCTCAATCGATGGTTCGCGCGCAGTTGCGTCTAACTCCTGAGCGACTTCAGATCACTTTACATTTTCGTGCGAAGATTAGCCAAAGAAACAAGCGAGCAAGAGACTAATTTCAGGAATGGACGCTCGTGCGTCTGGGCTCTTAATTGCGCGAGCAATCGGATCGGCCGGCGCGAAATCCGAACAACTGGAAATGAAATGCTCGCGGCGAAAGCACGTTTCAATTGCGAAAGTAATGACTTGCGCAGTTGCGTGATAATGAAGCATTGTTTCGTTCGGGCGAATAATGCGATTTCGTCCGTAAATGGTGGAACAACGAAACATCTCTAGCCTAGTTGCACGCCACTGTCACTGACAATTATACGGCCGCGCAACTATTTGCCTGATACGTCAAGTTAATATATCAATATTCTCGCGAGATGATGTCACCGGCCTCTGCATAATCAGGAGAATGCAATCAGTATATGGACTGGCGAAGAAGTTGTTCGATTTGAATTCGCAACTATTTGCCTGATACGTCAAGTTAATATATCAATATTCTCGCGAGATGATGTCACCGGCCTCTGCATAATCAGGAGAATGCAATCAGTATATGGACTGGCGAAGAAGTTGTTCGATTTGAATCGTGACCACGTATCGGCGTAACGAGACAAAATCGGTATTTTACGTATTACACGATTGGTTGAGATTAGTAATAGATTATATATTTGAGGGGACAAAACCGAGAAATGTCATAAAATGATTTTATTGAGAATTGAATTATATTATTCTAGTCTTTATTGAAAGATTTGGAAATAAAAGAGATCATTTCTTATATTAGAAGAGACTTGAGAAGTGAATTTTAATCAGTACTCGATTAAACGATCTCTTGCTGGTTGAACCTGAACTCTCATTGTATTGTATGGACTCTAAATCATATAATATAAATCATTTATCCCTCAATAATTGCGCGCGAACGAAATTTTACTATAATGTTATTTTAGTTCTCAAAAAACTTGACAAATAAATCAATATTGTTTCAATTTATTAGAAGACTGGAATTTAGTTTACTAGAAAATTATCGTTAGAAATGAAAGATCTAGAGAAATTAATATTATTTTTAGTAGTTAATTTTAAAACTTAATTCTCTTAATTCTCGTAACATTTCTTGTTTCTTTCATTTACTCTTCGTACATTATAATAAATTGATAATTACAATAGCTATTGGAAAAGACGAAAATTACCGTGGATAGCTTCTAACAAGCTAATTCACAATAAATCTCTGAAACTGATCGACGATCGATGAACTTTCGTGGTACTCACCGAAGCTACCTTGCCATCGACGATCGTATAGTTGGAGCAGCCCGCGTGGCACGCGGAAAAATACGTTTTCCCATCGACGCCGCAAATCGGGCTGAACTTGTTTCGAACGCAGTCGCAGGTGGCCTCGCAGGTCGGCTCGAAGCTGGACAATCTGAAAACATTTTTGNCGCAGGTCGGCTCGAAGCTGGACAATCTGAAAACATTTTTGTCGTTTAATAACAATGTTGGCTGCTCTTTCGACAAAATCTGTGCAAAATCGGTCTCTTTATTTCAGTTTAAACATCCAACGATCGAAATTACAAAAGCTACCATTTAGGGTAATTGATGTAAAAAACGCAGTAAAAAGTAAATACAATTCACTGCGGAGAGAAGAGAGAGAGAGAGAGAGACAAAATCTTACCCATTCGAATGCGAAATGAGACCAGCGAAATCATCCATCGGGCAACCGATGAACATCAGCACACCCATGCCGATCGCGTAAACTACCGCTGTGAAGGCGATCCAGGCTGCGACGAACCTGGCGTTAGGCTTTGCCCTCAGGATAAACACTCCGCTAATTATAATACCCAGACCCATTACTAAAATACCACCGACACCTGCGAAAAAAAAAAGGAAAATAATCTGGGATCAATACGCGGTTCTCACTGTCACAATGACTCTGTTT
>NIPQ01090501.1:0-10612 GCA_002806875.1 Lepidotrigona ventralis hoosana
ACACAAATATATATATATATATATATATATATATATATATATATATATATATATATAGGGTTGCAGAAAACTATCCAGAGAATCTGCAACGCGTGTTAAAGATATATTTGCCAGGAAGGTCGTTCAACCGGAGTTCACCAACGTTTATCCTGGACCTGCCGATAGCACATTTTGGCACGCTGGTATCGATTTTATGTAAATCGGCGACGCTACGTTGATAACTACCAGTTAATGGAATATCGTTGACGCTATTCCCGTGTTAAAAGTACTTGAAACAAATGGACATTTCGTGATTTTTCTGTACTAAACAAATACTAAAGTGATTCACGTTCAAGGATGTAGTCGTCGTTTTTAAATACATATTTTTCGCGCGACCATTTCTAATTTTCAACCACACTGTGGATAGTATGAAGTGTATATAGATGAAGAATTAAGACTAGACTGCATTGACGAAGTTGATGGAAGTCCGTCTCTGATGTTAACAGACATTGTTTGCATCGCAATTTAAATTACATGTTGATCAAAACACATGACATACATCCAATTTAAATATTCTTTATCAATAAAGGATACAAACTTTGATTTGAGTAAATTTGACAAAAAATCATCCGAACTTCTAAAAATGCATACATACATATACATAATATATAACATATTATAATTAATTATCTATATATATATATATATATATATATATAAAATTTCTATAAGAATTATAAATTAAATTTTGACAACTCAGATTTAACGATCTAGTATTAATACTTACAATTAGTCAGTCACTGTCCGTGATGCAAATGAGTTAACAGACAAATCAAAAATTGACGATTCCCTTCTCACGTATTTGTACGTGAATGTCCGGTTTATAGATGTAGTGCCTGGAACTGTAGATGTAGCAGCACAGATTTCATTCTTTTCCGGATTCTATTCGAGGAGCACGACACTGTTCGTCACAGTCTTCATTCACGTGGCAATATTGCAGACTCGGTTCTCTAGACAGACAGGCAGACAGACAGACAGACAGACAGACAGGCAGGCAAGCAGACCTCGCCCGTAGCGAAACTTGCGGTAAACTACGAAATGCACTTTGCCGTCTTGGCGCTAACAAACGACTTGGAAGTCCCTGCAGTTCCTTCAGCCGAGCTTTAACTCCCGGCTAAATCTCCGACCGCTCTTTTCCTTCTGGCGTATTCTACGCGCAACCGAAGTTTCGCCACCGATGGAAAAGCCACGACATCGCGGGATCGATATCTCGGAGAACTCGTCCGCGAGATCTTATCCCCGAAGACGCTTTGTCGCCGAACCTCTCGCTCCATTCTTTAAGGATTTTCTTTGATGTAAAGTCGGGAAACCCTCTCGACTGACCTATTTCCGCCACGTTTTGCCGATTTCTCCGCCGTCAGCCTTTGCCACGTCGCTTCTGTGTTTCTCAGCTCGAATTTCGCTCCTCAGCTCCACGTGATCGATCAGGATACATATATAGCAACACGGTAAGTGTTCTGGACAGCGGAGATGAATTCGAACTGAAACGTGAGGTCTCAGCTTGTGTTCAATTTGGAAGGTGTATGATCCTTTATACAGTTATTATTTGTTAAATAATAATTTAATATAATTCTTTTTTATATTAAGAAAGTGTAGAATATACGTATCATAAAACATCCACTGTAGATGTAGACCGATGTTTGGACAATATAATCTTCGCCACTCTTATATCTCCAAAATCTCTCTTCAAATATTCACTTAGGAATAACTATTCCGTGGAGATGTTCATAGATCACGTAACAGATTCCCACTGCCATCGGATGGCTCCATTTAGCAATTAAAACCTAATCCAAACTTGATCCAAACCCAATCTAGACACGGTACAAATCAAACTCAATGTAATCTGCCTCTCATCATTCGCCAGTGTCTCTATCGACACGATTATGCTATTTTTAATATACGTTAAAACGTTCATTCCACTAACTCAGTTACGTTATTTAACAGTAAACTACGTTCTTTTACTGCCGTCGTGAAGTTTATTAAATTACCTGGTTTTTTCCCCCCAGAAAATTCCCATTATGCCGACTATGTTTCTAGATGAAAAAACAAATCCTCCGCAGATGCTCTTATTAGATGGACTGTATAGCGTATACTATATACCGTAGCTGGATCTCGAGGGAGGTACTTGGCAACATTTTTCGTGTTCTTGTTCAACATGGCCGGCCGATGCACAGTTACAAGAGTATGTGTATGTGAACTATGCGCCCCCTCCGTATGATCCGAGATAAACCGAACATGGCTTATTACAGATACGACAGATTGAATTAAGCAGCGCGATTATGGTATGCTTTGTGCCTGTTATCGCTGGTCCACGATACATGGAATGGGGCAAGGATTTGACCAGGAACAATAGCTTATCGAACGTGTAATCTTATATCGTACGGGTATCGTCCCAGCAACTGCTGATAACTTTCATGAAAACGCTATTCGGGTCATTGATCGATAACTCTTCCCCGGGAGTGGTATCCCCCTGTTGTCCTTTCCATAGGGAGAAATCTCGATGTCGTTCGTGCCTCTTGTCGCGAACAATCGCGTCGTTCTTACAGCCAAGCTCGACTATCGGAACTTGTTCGCCAAATGTCCTGAATTTTCTTTGCATGTTTCGTGTCAAAACTCAGTCTTCTGACATGAATTCCAAAGCAAGCACTGACTCTTAAACCCTGTTGCATTCCTTTGAATTGATTCTTTGCACTCGATTGTCCCGTCCGAGAGGACATTCTGCACTTCAATCTAGCTAACAGCTCAAACTTCCCTTTTTTGTAATTTGCTGATCATTATTATATACATATTTTAGCGAAAAGTTTTTGATAATATAATTAAATTTATAGTTTACTCCATAAATTTTTTATATAACAAATTTAAATTAATGAAATTGTTGAATTGAATATTTATTNCCGAGAGGACATTCTGCACTTCAATCTAGCTAACAGCTCAAACTTCCCTTTTTTGTAATTTGCTGATCATTATTATATACATATTTTAGCGAAAAGTTTTTGATAATATAATTAAATTTATAGTTTACCCCATAAATTTTGTATATAACAAATTTAAATTAATGAAATTGTTGAATTGAATATTTATTTATATATAAATTAAATTTATTTTTTAAGAAAGACATAAATAAATACGATAAACATTTAATTTTTTTATTTCACAAAAAAAGTGATACATATATAGTAGGAGAAATGTTCTTACACATGAAAGAAAATTATTAAATACACAATTTTGTTATTATTTCTTTTAATTTTTTTGGTATACAAGTCTTTAGAACCTCTTCGTGATAATATAACAAAGTTGTTTTAATTTCTATGCTATTTTCACAAAAAAAAAAAGAAAAAAAAATGTCAGCCACTCGCACACGATCCTGCGAAATATCACCCGTATAGTGTTTTGAAAAATGAGAAATATCTCACGTTTTCAATCTTATTCATCTCGTGTTCGAAACGTTGAAAATCTCTCTTGTTGTAAAAATCCAAAATCTCAAGTAAAACTCTCAAATTTCCCATAGATGCACGATACGTCCGAGCAAACGAAGCAAAAGAAGATCGATTGTTTACGAACACATTTTGCGAACGCCGAACACGTTCACCGCTTCGTGAGTACTCGCCTATAGAATACGCAAAACTCCGCAGCGATCTTTCTAATCCCGGCTCCGGGCAGTTTTCCACATCACGCGCAAAATCAATTTGCAACGTTTACACAACCTAAACGGTATCGATCGGCTAAGCGGAAGGACAACGGCCCGTAGTTCGCCGTCACGACACACAGCGTGCGATCGCCAATAAAAATCCGTCTCATTTCATCGAGCAATATCGTGAACGAGCTTTCCTCTCTCTCTCTCTCTCTCTCTCTCTCTCTCTCTCTCTCTCTCTCTCTCTCTGTCTGAGAGTCGTAGGAAAAGGAAGAGACACACGGAGCCAGAGCTTAGATGGCCGACGCGTGTTTTTCAGGATAGAAAGATCGTTACTTCCCATCGCGCGTCGGCACAGAGCCTGGTTTCCTTCTCCGGATATTTACTTCCGGCCTGCCTTCTGTCTCGAGAATTTCATCCCAGCGAGCGGACGCACGGGGCGACGAATTCTTCGGGCATCGCGACGCAATAAACCCTGGAAGGCATCTTGCCACGCAGGCGACGATATATCGACGCACGCGCGAACCACTCCCCTTGCGCCCTCGCAATTAACGAGAATCTTATTTCTTTATTAACGCGTCGTATAGTCCGCTGTTTACTGGCGCTCCGTTCTTACAAGCGCGTCTCACAGGCATCTGTCCCGCCGTTCTGCCTCGTAAATTCGCCTTTTCCCAAGGACGTTCGCGCTCTCCTTGGCTAACCGGCGAACGAGAGAGAATTTGGGACGCGTGATTTCTTTTTTTTTTTTATTTACGAGGATTTGGAAGAGGCAACGTGCTTTCAATAATAATTAAAAGAAGAAATCCGATTGGTTTTGCTGATACATTGGTACAGATCCTAACCACAGCAACCGAAATACCACGCCAAAAAGTGTACACATTGATCGAATAATTTTCAGAGTCCATTAATTTAAAGTAGAATCTTTTTTTTTTTTGTCTTTTTAATTTGGACTAACCTTAAATTTTTAAGAGATTAACAGTTCTAACTGTAGCCGGTTTTTTTCCGAATTGCAACAGATTGAAGAAAATTTTTTATTACAGTAATTTCTTATCTCTCTATAATATATGTCCCACTGTCGAATAGAAAATTGTATAGTGTATAGTGTCGAATATTCCATTGTTTTGATAAAGTGCATTATGTATTTTATAATATGTGACTTACTTCAGTACATCAATAAATGCCGTATCCGGCGTTCGTAATGAATAAAGATCTTTAATGAATTGTAACTCTATAAAGAGTTATTTAAGTGCTTATTTAAAGATGTTGAATAATTATGAAAAATATGGCGTCCTCCAAATGGACTGGCAGTTTTTGGATTTAACACGATTTGATATCAAAGAACTGATCGTTCTCTCATCCATTTAATTAAATTCTCTCCACTTTATTTTTGCTTGCCCGTTAATTTAAATCCCGAAAGATTTATTATATCATATACATCGAGCCACAGAGATTGGAATCTGAATTTACTTTTCCCTCTTTCGTCCTTCTTCGACACGAAGAGAATTGGCGTTCTGTTAATTGAGAAATTAGCGAAGTTAATTGAGAATCTACGCCCGGTCTGTCCAGTTAATTGCGTTAATACTATATCCTAACGTATCCAAACAGCCCTTAATTTCTTTTATACCTCTTAATTTCGAACCATTCCCCACCGAGAGTTTCCCTCGATCCCGCCAACCTTCTCTACCAATTTCCATATCTTTACGAAGCTTTCTGCTCTAGAAATCTGGATCGACGGTCTATTTTACCGGTCTGCTGAAATTTCGACGAGTAATCGATCATCCTAACGAGCAGGGACAATTCATTCCCCGACAAACCGTTAGTCGGATCGTTTAGCAGTCGCGATAGGTAGACAAATATTACGAACTGGCAAACAGGTGTGGCCGCGCGCTGTTAAAGGACAGTTCTCGTGTGCAAATACGACGAGACAGAGAACCGGGAAATGAAATTCGAAAACTTGGACTGCAGGATCGATAGGGTAATGTTGGTTTTTTTCATAAGTAAATATTAAGAAAACCAGTTCCAAATGATTCATATATCATAGTTTCGTATAAATGTATTGTTACAGTTATATGTAGGTAATTCCAATGGCTTGATCTCATTACATAGCTTATCAAATATCAATTATCACCTTTTTTTTAATGGTATATTGTATCTTATTACTGTATCATCAATCATTCTTCTCGTTCGTTTTCTTTCGAAAAATTTTCTGCTTAGTCTTCAAATTATAATTTACTGACATTCATGCCAAAAAGTAATGACTTTCTCGAAATACAGTGCGTTGATAGAATTAAATCAAAATAATGCAATAAAATTGTACGATCATTTATAAAAACTGCCACGATGTGATAGTTGAATAAATAATTATTCTTACGCGGGAAAGTGTCGAATCGTCAAGCTTCCAGCCGTTGTTACTTTCTCGCTGCTCGAACAATTTGAACAATTTCCGATCGAAGAAACGAAACAAATTACAAGGATTATTTATCGCGCGGATCTCGACGTCGTCTCTCGCAATTAGGGATCTCCGGCGAGATTCTTGCGTCCTTTCTTGCATCCTCGCGTCGCGTTCCTTCGTAATCATGTTCGGAGTACAAGTTCCACGTCGTTTGCCTTTAAACGTGGACGATCGCTCTTAATGGAATCGTTTCGACCCGATCCCTGTTTTCTGTTAATCGACCAGAGTCACCAGTCGACCTAACCTAAACCTTGTGATTTTCACACTTCTTCCCGGGTAAATGGCGTGCGCCGTCGCACAATAAACGATCTCGCTATCGATAAGATGGTCCACCAAGTCGTAAATCGTCCCACTCGTGAATCGTAAAATCTTACGTATGAAGCGTGTGAATCATGCGGCGATTGCACGATCCATCGATACCGTTAACACGTTCGAGACGGAGCCAAACGTGTATTTTTTATATTAATAAAAATCAAGTGTATTTATCACGCGATACGCGTCCACTGAAGTGTTCGACACCGACTAAACGAACATTGTGGGTGTCGGTCCCGCGGGGCCGACGCCGACCGAACGAATAATGGATCGTCGGTCCGTGGGGACTGACGCCGTCTCGAACGTGTTAAGACGTATTCGTACGCAATTAAAAACTGGTGACCATGTTGACGACAGGGCGCGCGAGAAGAATCGACTTCGCCACCCGCGGAACATGATAATGGAAAAGGTACTCTGTTCTCTCATGTGGGTTGTAATAACCTACGCGGTGACTTGATCGCGCGTGCTATCTCACGAACGTACCGTTGCTCGCGGGAATTACTCAAACAGTTGCGAAAACATTTTATGAATACATAATATCGGGTGTCTTGTGCCGGAAATTGCATTAGAGATCGTGTTAATTCTGATAAAGAATTGAATTTCACACAGACGTGAAAGTATAGATTCTTTATTTATTCAATTATTGTTTGTTAGGTAATTTCTATAAAAAAACAATAAATCGGAGTATTGCGTAGAATACACACGTGTGAAAAAAAAAAAGTATCATTCGTTTGAGTAACTTGACGAAGAGGATTGATAAACTAGGCAAAATGGCAAATGTCCATTATATTGACTAGACTGTAGATTTCTGTGCAATCATGGGAACTTTTCAAGGAATTTATCACTTTCGATGTTTTGGATAACTTTGCGTACTATACATATGTATGTCTTTCTGCTCCAAACCTAGCCTCGACTACGAAACTCGTTCTACGTCCCCCCGCGCGTTCATAAAACGCATTAAGAAGAGCATGAAAATATCACGAGCTTATTGCACGATCCGCCAGTCGATTCAAGGGAACTCTGTCCTAACCTTCCACTTCCTTTCCACCGTCGGCGTATCTGCCAAAGGCAAACATTTTGTCGATTATGCTCGATCGATGTAGCCCATAAACCAACACAAGCAACAAGAGATAAGATACACCGAGAAAGATTCGTCCTTCACCCTCGGACAAAAGTAAGCACCGTTGCCCTGTCGTGCTTCCAGACAGATCGGAAGGGGATGAAACAGATCGTGACGGGCGATATCCGGTTTTTCTTGTTTTTTTTTTTTCTTTTCACACGCTCTTTCTCTCTCTTTCGATTGTGCTCGACGTAGGCTGAGAAGGAAGGGGGAGGGGGTAGCGTACAGAGGGTAGGGCTACTTACTTTTTATCGGCTGCAATAACCGCGGCGTGAAGTATCGGGGCTGTAACGCGACAATTGGAGCAAGAGAGACGGGCCGAGATCGGAGCTTTCGGTGCAACGAGCCGTGAGATCGGCGACGCTCGGCGATGCTCGGACTCCCTCGGCTGCCGCTTGGCGAAATGCGCTAGGGGTGTGAGAGAATCGGTGGCTCAGTCTGTCACCGTGCGTTTCGCCTAGCGTAGTGGCCCGGTCGCCGCTCCGAGCAACCGATCTCGCGTGCACCGCCGATCGCGACACCTTTCCCTCGTCGCGTGTGTCTCACGTCAGCTGTGCCGTTCGTTCTCCTGTTCGTTATACTGTATTGGTGCAGTGAAGTATCCATTTCTCTCGCAGCTGGCGAGAATTGAAGAACCGTGCAAGTGGCGATCGGTAGGGTTATTAGGCGATTGATTATTCATATTCCCGGGAAGATAGCCCCTTTTTACCACAGGAGTAATTTGTAGATAGTACTCGTATATAACTGTTTTGTTGTAGCGTATGATGTTTGGTCGATATCATTAATTAAGTTGAATCGCTGGGATCCGGCAGATTGACAAAGATCATTTGGATAATGTCGTCGCGAGATCTGTGGATTTACATTAAATCCAGGTGGTTTAAGCAATCCGTGCCAACTACATGGACTGTCACATTGTATCGATGCGCTTTATACACATCGTCACATATCATAAATACGTGATACATTTGATACGTATTATACATTTTATGAGAGCAAATGGTTTAGATAATTAGTAGATTATCAGTTAGATTGTTACAACACAATTTTATGGCAATAAATTAAACAATGTATCAAATATATTAAAAGATAATTTTATATCAAAATAGATAATCTACTTTTGATACAAATCTAGATATTGACATCCACTGTACTTCTATAGATTTACTATATCATTGCTACCTGCAGCAACCAGGTTACCCAAATTGTCCTCGTTTACTAGTAGATGTAGATGCTAAAATATAACGATCCGCTGTTATATTTTGTTCTCATTTTTCACACAGATCGGCAACGATCGTACACGCGATTCGTGAGCCTGGCGCAGGCCAGGTCTTCGTTTATGTAGGACGCAGCAAAGACGGGCCGACCCCGTGAGGACAATCGATGCAAAAGCAATTACGCCGGTAACGTGAATTGCACACTGCGGTATATTTCGCGTTATCTTCCATAGCGTGCATTTCGTCTCGTAGTTGCTTCCCAGACTTCGTCCCTATTCTCATCCCCCGATATTTATATTCTTTCCCCGATACGCCGCGTAATGGGAAAGGAGAATTGTCTTTTGTCGATATCAGGGCAAGGCTGCTTCCTTATTCCACCTCAATTGGTTTCATTTTCATTTTCTTTTTTTTTTTTTTTCTCCCCCGAGTCGGACGCAATTTATCCGGTGTCGTTGCCTTCCAACTCGTGTCGTGGTGGCTCGAACTCGATGCAGTCCGATGTTATCCGTACGAACAACCAGCGATCGATGCTTCATATCGTTCGTTTGTTGTATCGTGTTGCAAGCTATTAGCACGATCACGCCAGCGAGCGTGAAAAATGGGTTCGTTTCTCTTGTAGTTCTTCTCGGTGGATTTTTAATTGCACGGTGAAGGATGAGAACTGCAATTGGAAATAATAACGCAACGTCAGGTTCCTCATCAGTTTATCATAACAGGCAGGTCTTTTTATCCCGGCAAAGTCCCGTTTCCCTCGTGGATTTTTAAACAAGGACCAAGTAGACTCTAGAGAAGATCCGCACGGAACGTTACTTAATAATGGCTGGTGCAACTGCTAGGAGATTCTAGAAAGGAAGTATAGTGAAGAAAGAAATAAAAAATACAGAATAAAGTTTATCCACGTGCTCTCGGAATAATAAATCCTTCCTTTCAATCATCCGTTCTTGTTTAATCAAGAATCAGCCAGACGTGCGTGTACTTTTACGACAAATTTTTATACTTAACTTTCTCGTGCGCGAATCACACATTTCTCGCAAAATTCGATCATTTCGCGTTTTAATTGACAAACTTGATTTCCCCGAGAACGAGCGATAACGTTAGCGCATAGAATCATCGCATCGTCGATTATAGCGTGATTACTGGATCACCTTGTACAGTCGACGAAGCACGAACGTTTCTTCAATCCAGAGTTTCATTAATCCTAAAGGATCATTTACGATCGTGATGATCGTACTGTACTCGAGTCCGCGTTTTATCCTGCCCGGTGCCGTGTAAATTCGTCACGTGGCCAGTTCATTGGTTTAATTAGACGATACGACGGCGAGCCGTTAACGACGTACCTGGCTAATGAAAACCAGGTCATTATTCACCGATCGCCGGCTCACCTTAACCGGTGACAATTTACATTAGCTAATGGACCGATTTACGGCCAAGCGCGGAGACGTATCGATGCACACAGCTCGCGTAGCGAAATCGATGTGAATCGCGTGAATTTCGAGGACGTGTCGCCGTTTGATATCGATTGGCTGGAAACGAACGTGGGTCGGGACGGTAAATCATGCGCTAACGAGATATCCACGAGAGAACGACCGAAAAAAAAAGCTCTCTTCTCTCGTGTGAACGAGGAACGAGATCGACCACTAATTCGAAATAATGGCATTCTTCTATTCGACGTTTATTCTGTTTGTAATCTTGCACAATGTGAGACTTAACAACGACATTTGTTCTAGATTCTGTTCATAATCTTCTACAATGTGTGTGTGTGTGTGTGTGTGTGTGTGTGTGTAATATATATATATATATATATATATATATATATATATATATATATATATATATATATATAT
>NIPQ01090501.1:10642-33127 GCA_002806875.1 Lepidotrigona ventralis hoosana
TTTTTTTTTTTCAATACAAAATCAATTTACTCCAATAATTTCGTTTGAATTGTCCTCCCTGGATTGTTATTTTTTTTTTGAAAAATTTTTTAGATATAGTAATAAGACAACTCTAATATAATAACATAATTCTATTTATCTATAACTCGACTAAGGAATTTCAGGATTCTTTAAATGAAAAATTCAGCAGATAAATATGAACGATAATTCTGATAAATGTTATAATATTTTTATAATATTTTTCATTCTTGCGTTTTGACCTAACGAAACAGAGTTTAGTCAAACGAGAAACGTTACACTTGAATAGCAATTGGTTAGAAATAAATTATGCGTTTTGTAACCCACTGCAAGCATGAAATATTTTAATTCACGCAATTAATAATTGAAAAAAGGATGCTAAATATATAACTGATATTGCGAAAACCGATACTTTGCCAGTACATTGCTCGACAATTATATAGTTCGTTGACCACTGAGGTTAATCCACTTTTGTTCTCGAAACCTCAATTGACCGGCTATCGCGAACAGCCGAGTTGAACAATTTGTGGTTCATTGTCGAGCCCGGAACCACCGGCAGCAGAAATAGAAATTCGATATGATAATGCCCGCTTTGTTAGCGAGCCATTCGAAATGGACGAATTCGCTGCGGGCGAACGTGAAAACGTCGAGAACGTAACGAACTACCTGCGCGAAAGAGAGAGCATCGAAGGCCAGCGTTGACCGGGCCACTAATGACAAGTTAACGAGCAAACCCCGGAATGCTGTGCTCGTTAAACACGTTGAAAACGTAAAAAAAGAAAGAAAAAAAAAAAAAAGAGCTTGAGCCCGTAAATCTCACGCCATTAAACGTTCAGCGCCGGTGCTCGAGCTGGTCTCCGCGATTTCGATGGCTAAATCAGCGTGCGTGTCGACTGCAACGAGACACGTGCCAAAGCGGAAAAACTTCAGCCAACGAATTATAATTAGTGGCTGCGATTTTCGCGCGTTTCACGATCTAAATTGGAATTGCGTTCAGACAGTATTTTCCAATCCTCAAACGCGTTGCCAGCCTCTGACCGCTTATCGTCGAGCGTGTCGGGCCATGAAGCGTTTGAGAGCTTCCTCCTCTCGAGAACAAGAAGAAAGGATGACCTTTTTTTTGTCTGTGGAACAAAGGTCTCTTTATTTAGAACCGGTGGCCATGACAGAGAATCCACGTGTTTGACTTCGACCAAGGTGTTCAATTGATTTCTATAATTTTAAATTTACAGCTGTGAATGGCGATCCGTGTTGAACGAAATTCAAGTAAATGGGAGCAGCGTTTAGCAACGCTTCTTTACATATTTTCATCTAAGAGTTTGAACAAGAATTACTAAATCTGTACAGAGAAGTTTATTATAATCTGCATAAAATTCGAGATCGTGTTATATTTAAGAGTAAAACCATCGACGACTAAAGTATAATAATATTTGTAGCAAAGAAATTAAAGTGCAAAGTACAAGAAAATGTTAATAATACAGCAAAGAACACAAGTATTTCTATTGATATACTTTCTTAAAAATCACTCGAGCATCTGTCATAAATATATAAAATTTCTTCCAGTATTAAAATTTTAGATCTCAGTTGATCCAAGTGATCTTACGCTCTTAGAAAGTTAATTTCAATGGACAAAAATTCCTCGATTCGAATAGGTTAATAATACGGTGGTCGATCGGTAACCACACGATAATAACCGATCGATCTTTACGACACTGTTAAACAATCGAATGAGAGAAATCAATCACAGATCTCTTACGAAGGAGGTCGCCTAATCACGCCCGGTGGAAAATCCAGCTCGATTCCACTACCGATCGCCACGGCCATCGTAATGGCAAGTCGCTCCATCGTCGCGTGTTTTTTTTTCCTTTTTTCTTTTAGCTTCGATCGCGGAAGAAAAATAGCATCATTGTGCGATATTTGTTGGTCTCGGTTTCACGAGCAGCGAAGAACGTGGAGACAGTTTGGTGGATCGAGCGAAAGATGCTGCTACAGTGAGGGAGGTGTTCAAGTGGAAGCAACGTGGCGGGTTTCACCGTGGCCGTGAACAATGGCTCCGCGGAGCCAGCTTATTACGTGGACCGATTGCACCAGCAGAGGCTGCAGATACAGCAGCAACACTGTCAACAAACGGCGAGATACAGCGTGCAGCCGAGTCATGTCTCTGCACCGGGCAAGGAGATCCTGGAGACGGCCCCGCGAAGGAACCTGGTGTACGTTCACTGCGCCACCACCGAGGACGAGGATGCCGAAGAGGAGGAAGAGGAACCGAAAGGACTAACCAGGTCTAGGTCGTGGCTCTGCTGCCCTGCTGATCGTAGCTCCGACAGAACCGTCCCGATACAGATCGAAGCTAGTCACAGGGAGAAGCAGCAAGAGTCCGTAAGTTCAGATAACGAACGAATTAGAAATTTATCTTTTATTTTGCCAGTAAAATATCGAGGCAGGCGTGACTCGATTATTTATCCGACTAATTTCCTCTTTTTCAATCTGAATGACATAGTATCGTGTAAACGTGTTCGCGTCAGTATGTATGTATTGTATCGATCCCAGTGTTTTAGTTTTCAATTGATCAGCCAAGATCAAGTTGAAACTAGGTTCAATTTCGTCGGTGGTGAATTAGTCAGTCAGCGTTTGTAACTTCTGGAAATTGATCTTAATATTAAATCGACCGGTCAAAATCAGATTGAAGTTGAATTGAATTTCATCGGCAACGAGTTAGTAATTAGTAATTTCTGAAGGTTTAACACGTTCGCTGACCGAGCCTTGAACGTTTTATTCGCAATAAATAAATATAATTTTTTCAATTGTTTTTTTTTTTTTTTTTAATAAAATTCATGAAAAGAAAGTGTGCATCAATGCAAAATGATATCAAGACATCACATACGTTGCACAGTGAACGTCTCGTTCAACCGAACAAATTCTCATTAAATATTTCATGCCGCGATCCAATCAAAAACAGATATATTCATCGTTCATTTAGACGATATATAATAATTTATGAAACTAGAAGTGTGTTACGTGACGCGCGTCAAGCGTGAAAGAATTCATGAAACTTCATTTGAAAGTTCAACCGTCTCATTAACCCGCCCATCCACGATCGTTCGATTCAATCTTCAGTCAGGCTTAATGAACGAGCAATAAATGACGTGGAACACTCGCGTTTAAATATTACATTCTACGAAGCTGTACGTGTCAATTCGCGATTGCAGCTGTTCCAGCCGATAATTCAAGATTTATTCCATCTTCTATATCGCGTTGAAGCCCTTCGTGCAGCTTCTCCTTCTCGATCGATCGGATTGCTTCAAACCAAATTGAAACTCGAGATTAACCCATCGGAGGGAATAATTTTGCACCGGGTTTGCCCCGTTATTGATCAAAGACTCACACTCGGCACGGTAGAAACGGGGAAACGGCAGAAAAAAAAAAAACTCTCGAGGAAGAGGTGGCGAGATTCGACGGCGTGTCATCGAACGCGTTAACGAAACAAGGTACGATCCTACCGCCACAGGCAAAAAGCATTTCGACACCCGATAATGGAGTTCCGTAATTTTTGCCGGTGTCGTATTCGACTCGAGAGGGACTGGGGACACGCCAGAGATAGGAAGAGAGAAAGAGAGAGAGAATGAATCGAGTCCGTCTCTCAGGAACAGGACGACGTGTTCCTGCCTTTCCGGTTCTCTTTTTCCCTCTTTCCTTCTCCACCTTCCTCCACTTCTCACTTTCCTCCCTACATTCACACCGAAAACGACTCGTTCATTTTTTATCCCTTTCCTTCGTCTTCTCTCGTTCTCCACACGTCACGTTTAGATTGTCTTTTCCTCTCGTCTTCTCCCTCTCTCTATATATATATATATATCTGCATCACGATTATTCCTTTTTCCACTATCCTATCTATTTCTCTCTCTCTCTCTCTCTCTCTCTCTCTCTGTCTAATTTTCTCTCCCTTTCCATCCGAACACAGTCAATCCCTCAGTCTATATAGCTGAATTCAGTTCGTCTGGCGTTGTCCTTTGTCGACCTTCGTCCCTCTGTCTGTCTCTCCGCGAGCTTATGCAGAATCGAGCACTGGCCCTTTAAACTTTAATCCGGCAGGAATAGAGCAGCCGGCGGACGAGCCGCAGCTAACCAACCGGACGATCGATTTCACAGAGGAATTTCAAATAAACTTTCCTGCCTCTCCCTCCCCCTTAATTTCGTTTGCCCCGCTCTGACACCTCCACCTCGGGCTTCCCCCCCCCTCCGACGCTTCTGTCCGATAGCATATTTTCCGTCAAATCACCAGACCAGACTGCGCCGTCTGTCCGTCACTGTCTGATTTCCCTCTTCGTCGTCCTTCGATGTTTGGACCGAACGTTCACGTGCTTGGATTATACGATTATACGATTATACGTATTCTCTGTGCAAGTGTCTCTCTTACAATTGAATTCATCTAGTGCGAGATCTTAACGCTGATTTTTGGGGCTGTTCGGTTGAATACGCGAAATTATTCAGGCATTGAATAAGCGGAGAACCTTGAAAATTTCATTGGCGCTCTTGTGGGTAGGATTTTCACGCGTCTGTGAGAAATTGAAATGCGCGGATACGATATGCGGAAATAGAGCAAAGTGTAAGAGAATGGAGTGTATTGTAATGATGAGACGAATCTTTTTTAATCTCTTAATGATATTCATAAAAATGTTCGTCAAAATCTCGAAAGGTATAAAATTCAAAATAATGGAAACTTTCGTTCACTTGATAATATCCTTCATGAATACATTCGCGATCTATAACATGCTCCTGCGCTATTTCAAATCCTTTAGCTGAATTTTACGTTATTTTAAATTTGTTAACTGAATGACAACGTAGTCCTACGTCATTTCAAAATTAATACGGCGTTCCCGCTAGCTGTATCATCAAGTGGCTGAATACAATTTTCACTTGTCTATTAAATACAAGAACACTCGATAAATAATTGCAATAATACTGCAATTACCCAAACTATAATAATATCGCTGAGTATAGTTAGTTAATACAGCAGTATCGAGTGCAAAGTGAACGAACTCGTGTATGTTAATAAACTTNCCAAGTGGCTGAATACAATTTTCACTTGTCTATTAAATACAAGTGCAAGAACACTCGATAAATAATTGCAATAATACTGCAATTACCCAAACTATAATAATATCGCTGAGTATAGTTAGTTAATACAGCAGTATCGAGTGCAAAGTGAACGAACTCGTGTATGTTAATAAACTTTGAAAACCAATTTCAAAATATACGTAGAAGTTGCAGGTTNTTTGAAAACCAATTTCAAAATATACGTAGAAGTTGCAGGTTATTTATGGGAAACATAAATTTGATAAAAAAAAAAAAAGCTAGTATATAAGACGAACAGCGGTGTTTAACGCCTAATTAACGTTGAAGATAATTTCTCGAAATGTTATATTCCAGTGATCTCTACGTAATTATACACTTTGGAGAAGTTTCATTACACATTTTCAGTCTAGTGGTAGCTCTCTGAAACTTTCTAACGCAGCCACAATTTCATTCAACGTCACGTCATCATCCGCGATAAAACTTGATGATTATGAATGAACTAATTTCCAATTACATTATTACATTATTCGTCGAATAATTTCCAATATTAACGACGACGGATAGTCTGAGATCGAGCGGTGGAACCAAGAACCACGTCACCTAGCACCCTTTCGTGGAGCCAGTTCCCGAAAATTTTACTGTGTTTGCCACAAAGCGGATTACCCACGCTAAACGAGATCATCGTTGAAAGGATCCTCTCTCCACGTACGGGAAGAAGACGGAGATGCCATTTTGCTGGCGATGTCCTTGCATTGAGCCAGAGAATAGACGTGTCTGTGGGTTACCTCTTTTGTCCCAGCAGTCACAAAAGGACCGTTTGAAACGGTGTGCTCACCCTTTACCCAGTTCATCTTCCTCTCTTCTCCCTCTCCCCCCCTCTCTCTTTCTTTCTCTCCTCCCTCCCCCTGGATCAAAACGGACAAGGTTGCTCATCCCTTTCGACGACAGAACAAAGAGACGAAAAAAGGGTCACGGAAGCTTGGTCAAGGAATTTTACGGTCTCGAAAGGGACACAACTGCTTGACCTGTTTAACGGATTACCGACTGAGTCTATTTTCATTGGCAAAATCTCGTTACGAGCTATTGGTCCGCCGGTGATCTCGTTACGAGCTCGCTGAATCGCGCTTCGACGCGAACGACAGAACGACAGAACCTCGTTTCCACGCGAAACGCTCTGTACTTTATCGGACGGTGTGTTAAAATGGCCAACAGGTCGGAATTGCCTGACGATTTAGCTGTTTTACAAAATCTTTTTTTATCGCGCTATAGTAATCGAAGGAGGAATATCCTGGAAATAAATTGTTTCCAGTGAGTTCGAAGCTTCAGTTTTAATATTTTGAAATGAGCAGAAATCAAAGAACTAAACTCAGAATAGCTACAAACTGACGGTACAAAGATAGTGATTGGTCAGAAATATTTCGACCAATATCCGTTATTTAAAGACAAAAACTAAATTACGTTAAACTGCGTGACTTGTATGTGACATTGCATTTAGGAAAAAGAGCTAAACAAAATGAGAGATAATCAGAATTACGGCTTTCTCTCCGAGGTCGGACAGGCTTTTAACACACGATGCGTCGCTAACAAAATTATTGCACGTTCCGTGGAACATGGTATATTTTACACAACGAACCTGCACCGTGCAACTTTGCACGCATAAAATTCGATTATGCGTACATGGAATTACGTGTCGACGAAGAAACGCGAGTTTTTCGCTGAAAAGACTGGTTTTTTGCCAGGAAAACGCAGCCGACCGTTCGATTTCGTTCGATTGCCGCGCGATTGACTTTCACGCTACGCCTTTGAATGAATTTTCTTTTTCTCTCTCTCTCTCTCTTTTTTTGTCCAGACTTTGCCTAGATCGATAAAAAAAAAAACAACGCGAGAAAATAGTCGCTTTTGCAATTTTAAACGATTCGTTCGAACGTTCGCTTACGACTATTTCGTTTACGATTTCATCTTGGCTCGATTCGAGCCGAGTTTTCTCTACAGACGGGACTGAGAATCACTCAGTTGGCGGATCGAAACGAAGCCTGGAATTTCATCAGGATGATGCGGCAGAGCATGACGCGCGTTCACCAGCGAAAGAGTTCTTTCTACCGGAAAATAATACGTCTGTGACGGAGCTGAGATGGTCGGACGGCAGGACATCGACAATTTAGCGCTTGGAGACGTTTTTTTAAGACCTTCGTTCTGTTTCTGTTTTACTTTCACGCCCGTTTCTATCGGCTTTTGGTATTTTCTCTGGCGACCAGCCAGATTACCTGGTTTTCTGTCGACGATTTTAAGACGCTTGGAGACGTTTTTTTAAGACCTTCGTTCTGTTTCTGTTTTACTTTCACGCCCGTTTCTATCGGCTTTTGGTATTTTCTCTGGCGACCAGCCAGATTACCTGGTTTTCTGTCGACGATTTTAAGTACACGTTGCACACACGAAGTACAAGGATTAAAAACTGTAACTCAAGTTGTTCAACCACGTGTACTTCAATGAAATCCATCTTCGGTTTTCCAAAGTTGCGAATTTTCACAGCTTTCATAACGAAATCAGAAGTTTGAAACATCAAACAATAATTGAAACATCAACGATAATTGGACGATTATCACAATTGTTTAATTCTGTTTAATTCTAGTTACATCATAGAATCTGAGTGAAAGAATGTAACTACAGAATGGGATATATTTTACAAACGCAGAAATCTCCGATTTGTAACGAGTCTTCTCTAACATATCAATCATTAATCCATTNGCATGGTTACACTTAAAGAAAATAGTGGTGACCTTGATATCTCCTATCTAGAAACAAACTAAATATACCAAATTACTGCCCTGTAATTAAAACAGAAAGAAAATGCATTCGAGACGTTTTTTTTTTTAGATAGTTTCGATGATAATTGCATTTATAGATTAAAATGTGACACCCTGTATATATAATCCCTCATTTGATCAGCGACTTATGTACTTTGATTGCTCGTACATTGTTCATAACATTGGCTATTGGAAAGCATCGAGACAAAGTTTCCCTTCGACGAGCCCTCTTTACAACACGTCGAGGGAACTCGTGGCAAGCGGATTTGCCCAGCCTCCGTTTTCCAAGTAATTTCGTGTATCAAAGACGAGAACGAGCCGCGAAGTTCCATCTATCTCTGCGGAGCAGGATATCGGGTATTCGACTGTCGAGAAAGTCGATGCCCATCTCGGTCACCCCCGACCGAGTGGCTTTGCACCACTTTACCGCAATTTCCGGTATCATTTTACGTTGGTGGACGTCTCGCCAGCGGAGAGAAATTCGATGGAATCGACAACGGAGGCGCGTGCTCGGGACACACGCATGACGAGAAGAACACGAGAAGAGGGAGAGAGGAGAGGGAGAAGCCCGGTGCAAGCTGTCTTCTTTGGTAATCGCCTCGTGAGTCATTGCTCACGAAGAATTCACTTGCCAAGGCTCGTTTTGTCGACACGAGACGACGAACACGGCTTCGTCGTGTTGCAACGAAAACTCCACTCGATTCTTCGTCGATTCGAACGAACAACGTTGCTTTCACGTTGATTGTCGTGAACATTGATTAAACTGTGCGCGATAAGTTTCGACCAAGTCGAAACTAATTTATTTCAACCACACCAAATACCAAAACTAATAGTTATCTTTATCAATAAATTAATAATTTTTTTGTTTTTTTCGTTTCATTCCATGGCTAAAAAAATTTCGTTTTCCATTATTAAAATTGAGATGCGAATCCTTATACCATGATTTCCTTAAGAAAAATTTAGGATTACGAGCAGTTGTATTGAACAGTAGTTAGTTGAACTGAAGGTTCATAAGAATCGTGCACTAGTGGATCTTTTTAAAAATACGAGAAGAAAGACACGTAGTATCGAAAAATCTGTAAAACACGATACTCACGAACGGTCGTTCTGGCTTCAGTCACGCACCACAAAGTCCAGCTAGTTATTCTACGCGAGTGAGTTCGCTCGACGTCGATTACCGATCGGTGTTGGTAAATGTTCTCTCCACTTCGACTACGAAATTTCGAATCGAGCCGGCCCCAGTCACCCCTAATTGGTAAAATGAAAGCGAACGAAGTGGATAGAGCGTGAAATCGCTTTATTTAGCAAGTAACAGCACGGTTACGTCTACATCTACACGACTTCCATAAACATACGCGAGAACCGATGAACGAGCAGGATAAACAGTGGTCTGGTGGAGGACCACTTGGATTTCTTCTTACAAGACCGCGGCATTCACAACTTGCCACATGTGGGCACCAGATCTTGGCCGCAGGTACCCACGTTGCACCTTGGCGGTGACATCACGCAGGGCCGACCATCGGGGCAAGGTGGAGCGTCTTTGCAGCTCTTCCCCGGCAAATGGATGTAATCGTCGTTTTGCCCCATCGTCATCGTTGCAGAAAATATCGCCAGGATCAATGCCAAGATCAATGGGAATCTCATCTTCTTCTGTCTAAAAATGTTCTGAAAAATTACGTATTAATCCTTCGTATTTCTCGTGATTTTTTTTTTCTGATTTGTCTGAATGAAGATTGTCAAACTGTTCGAGCAGCTTTGCACTTTCTCAAATGTTCTTTCGTAGTAAGTCGTGAAATGTCAACCAAACTTGATGTCAGACTTTTACATTCGAACATTTATTAGATCATTGTCAGTTCGTACGTTTCACGAAATCCAATTTATTCCGAGAAAATTTTTTTCCAAAAGGGAAAAACGACATCAGAAAGAGAAGACGTTCGGGCAGGCAGAGAAGTCGCGAAAAAGCCGGGTAACACAAACTAGTTTACCTTCTCGTCGAGAATATGCACACACGATCCTTTCCTTCTTTCTTGATAAGAGGACGACTCTCGAATGATACTTCGTAATTACGAGTCGCGATTTTTATACCCATCCGTATCGGTATTTTCCTCTTTTCCCTCTTGATCGCGTGCGCTATCGTGTAGCCAGGAATCATTAGCGGCTCGTCGTCTTGTAACGTTCGTCATGCACGGTTGCCCCCGCGAAGGGCACTCCGCGAGGAACGATGCCGCGTAAACAGGTATCCGCCAGGCTCCTACGCATTTTTCCACTTTCCTTTATTTCTCCCTTTTGCCACGTTCACGCTCGGTATGCCGCGAATACGGGACGGGATTAATGAGGACCACCCGGCAAATAAGGAGAATCGCGTCTGGGACGCCTATTTTGCGGAAACAGCGCGACGATTCGCCAACTAAAAATCAGACATTAAGTTTGAAATTAATATCGTTGGTATCGGAGTGGTTGGAACGACCAATTTATAACTTTTTTTTTTTTTAATTTCTCGTACATTAAGTACCTTCCTTGCCGTATAAAGTATCAAGATGAATTGTATCACGTCTTTCTACATTCGAACTAAATGTAAATAAATTCGTTTCGATTCTTTGGTGTAGGCTTCCTGGATATAGAATTTTGGAAATAGAATTTTGTTGCTTACTTTGAACGATTGTCAAGACTGATTTCTCGTAATTGATTGAGTTAATTGCTTGGTGAATGATTGCGTGATGTTTCTCACGGTTGACCTCGACGAAACGTAAAGTTAATTAAATAATTGCTTCCTTGACTAAGATTCATAAAATTGCGTAATATATTCGTGCATTGCAATTCGTTGTAACAAATACGATAAGCAAGATTAATTGAAGGTAGTTTTCCAAAATACAATCTAGGAAGGATTCTACGCGTTTATCTAGCAAATAAAACCATAATCGAGATTGTATCACGAGATAGATCAGAAACGTGGAAACCTTCAAATTAAAATGTCAATGTTGTAACTATTAATGATCGAGTCTCCTTGAAATTTTTCGTCGATTTACTGTTTTTAATAAAATCTTCAAAAAAAAAAGAAAAATCGATAAGAGAGAGTTTTAAAATAAAACATTAAGAAGATATTTAAGCATTAGTTTTTAAATATCTCTTTTTCTAAATAAATATTGAAACTTTTTGATGTTTATCGACAAACAAGAGCAAGCGTATTGTCGATCTTTTTTTTTTTTAATGAACATAATTATCTAAATCATTGCATTACATAAAACATTACATAAAGAAAATATATCTTATTGGCTGACACGTTAGCACTCATTCTACTGCGTAGCGACTGTACTGCTTACTTACGTAGTCAGTGAATATTGACGTTCCTTAATATAATACTTTTACAATTTCTGCGAGGTATATGTTTATGCTAATTATCTTGCAACATTTCTAAAATTCCGTATACAAAAAAAGAAATGTACATATACTTCTATATATACATTTCAAGCTTCACCAAGGTAATTGTGCTAATGAGATTCCAAAACATAACATATTCATGAAATGTGTCCGAAAATGCTCGAGCAAATTTCGTAAGTCCTGTAACACGTTGCAATGATCTGAAGTTGTACACCGTTCGCACCCCATACTCTTTCCAAAGAGCCGAGAGCCGAGTTTCCAAGTTTCAAGGCAAACCTGGTAACACGCCTTCAGACAAACTTCCCGTCGAAAGAAAATCGGGAAGACGATGGACAGATTGATGGAGAAGGATCGCCGGTTCTGTTACAGCTGCACGCGGCCGCGCTATCATCGCTGCGGTCCGAGGTCGCGGAGCTGAATTCAAGGCTGTTGGCGGCGACACGAGCCAGGGAGGCTACCGAGGCGGCTCTGGTCCGCGCAGAGGTGCAGGCCGCACGAGCGGAACAGAGAGCAGAGCAGCAAGCTGCGAGACACGAGGAGAGGCTGACCGAGTTGCATTCCGTGATCGCCGAGCTGGGCAGGCAGCTCGAGAGGCATCGGGCTACTGTAATTGCCGAGGAGGATGAGTCCGGTAAGAGAGAGGGCCGATTCCGTAAATCTGGGCACCGGCTGCCTCCCCGGCTTCTGCCTCCTTCCGAGTCACAAAGATTTATAGATCGAGGCTGTTTGATGTTTCAACGCGTTTCCCCCCGCTGCGAAGCCCCGTCCCTTATACCACCGCGAAATTATAAAATAAATAAATCTTTTGTTATTTTTGGAAACTGAATTCTCTCTTTTTTTGGTCGCCACAATATTGGTCGCATCTGTTTTATTACGAGTATAAAGATAGTTATAAGAAAGTTTCTCGATTGATCTTGTACGATGATGGACGTTATTCTGAAAAATAAATGTTCCAAAAAATGGCGGAGTGATTTTAACGTAGAATTGGTTGACGATCTATTAAATTAAAAGAAAGTAAAAAGATTTTAATTTTCAAGAGAATGTCCTGGACACTTGAGTTGTCGTTCGAGAATCAAAGTCGCGTAATCCTCTTTATGCTTTTGTATCAATGTAGAGATAGAAACGAGCAGAGACGCGGAAGGATCGATCACGAACCCGGTCGAAGAGAGCGAAGGTGGAGGTGATATTCAGGGTGACGGGGATCGTACGCTGGGCGATGCGGATTCCAGCTGCTGCGAGGACATCGAGCCACGCACTGCCGAGGTAGTATATCCGTGAAACGATTACGACAAAACTTCTTCGAAATTCTGCAAGCGAACTCGAAAAACGCTTCGTAACAGACGCGAGAAACTTGAGCACTTTACATGATTCTATGATATGAAATAGAGTTTCGGAAGAAGTTTCTTTACTTCGATGACTCCTCCTTGTATCGTTCGTAGGCATGATGTAGCAGCGATCACAAGTAATTGTTTTCATCGACAGAATGAGAGAGAGCAGTTAGACAGTCCGGCGGCGTTACCAACACCGGAGCCGACGCAGCAGGCGGCCTCGTGCCAAAGCGTGGCCATGGCAGCGCTGCAAGAAGAGGTCACAGCCCTCCGAGCGGAGATCGCAAGCTTGCAGGCTCAACTGGTGAATTTCAAGAATCAGGCTGGCAATCAGAGGCAACAGGCTGACAGCGAGTCACCTCGTAGAGAAGTACGAGTGGGTAGCATAATTTGACCTATTGTGACGTGTTTCACGGTACACGCACCCTCGATACGGTCACGATACTCTACGGTGTAGAGAAACGTTACGTGGCAATGCAAAAAAAAAAAGAAAGAAAGAAAGAAAGAATCGAGCAGTTTCCGTCCGCTCGTGAAAAGGAGATCGTTCTTTTCATCTTGACGCATCCGAAATGCACTCTCTCCTCTCCCTTTGGAACGAACCATTGAATGTCGAACGAATTTTTTGCACCGTTACCCCTGGGTGCTTTGGCCAGCCTTTGATCAGCCAACACTTTCACAAAAATATTTATCAACCCTTCTGACTGTAATGTTTTCCTCGTGCTCCTTTGATTTCCGCAGACAAGAGGCAACACCAGTTCGCCGGAACCTTTGAGTGCACCTTGCTCGCCACTCTTGCCACCCCTGCAGACACCGCCGACAAAGAACGTAACGAGGGAGGAAGCTCCGGTTCTTAAAATAGCCGAGAGGGTAAGACTCAGGAGGACCGACGAGAGGCACATCACAGGACCCGATATTACCAACCTGGGGGTACGTTATCGTCGCTCGTTGTTCATGCTTTCTGCTCCTTGCGAGCAAAATCTGTTCTCTGGTGAATACGTCAGAATACAATCGAATACAACCTCGTTTCTAAATACTAGAACAATGGTAAAGGATTTAGATCTATCATGGAAAGGATTGATCGTTCGAAATTTTGAAAAATTGGGAGAAACTGTTTTTATACCTTTTATGTAATACCTATTTCCCTCTAATAGTGTAATTGGTAATTTAAACAGGTATGCTCTACGATGGTGGCTGAGCACCTGGTCTCGGATCTTTTGGAGCACTCGAATATTCAAGAACTAAATGGATCCGAGAAACAATTCGAAGTGGAGACGGAAAGGTTGAATAGTAGGTTGGAACATGCGCGAGCAAACAACGCTGTCCTTGCGTTGACTTTGCATGAGAGTAAGGCGCAATGTGATAGGTATTTTCATATTTTAAATTTTACCATTTCACTATATATTGCTTCCATCTTCTGTATATGAACAAGTCCATGAAAAATACGTATGAGTGTTTGTCCATTTTAGATTGAGTCTTTTGGTTGGAAAGTACGAGTCGAATGCAACGGCGTTACGATTAGCGCTTTCCTACAGTGATCGTGCGATAGAGGCTTACGACGTTCTGGTAGCATTATTAGAAAGCGAGATCGCTCTGTCAACAGAGAGAAGCAGCATCACGATCGATAACAGAAGAGCAGCTGAACACGTAGCCTATCATGTGTTGAATAAATTGGAGAACGAGTGTATGAACACCCTAAACGCGCCGTGGGAAGATAGCATAGTTTTGTCAGACGAGTGAGTACAATGTCAAACGTCGATAAATTTGTAATTTTTTTTTTCTTTTTTTTTTAATGATCTGACATCTTCAGGTCTGAGGTGGCTTGGTGTGTGGAAGACGAACAACGACTTAGGAGACACATCAGTAGACTAAAAGGAGAACGAGCCATGGTCAGGTCGACTGTAGTGGAGTTAGAAAGCGTTCACGTCGAGCCATTAAATTCGAAGAACACTATTTCTCTCGCCGAAGCTCGGAAATTAGATTTAGAGACAGCTGTACTTATGCAGGTTCGTCCATGGCGACGATTAATTTCGAATTCTTGCATGTTCCAAGAACAAATGTAGTCAGTTTAACGATCGCGTAGGAATTGATGGCTATGAGAGAGGACAAGGCAGAGCTGCGGGCACGAGTTTTCTTGTTGGAAAAGGAACGGGCTACCATAGAGTTGAAATTGAATGCACGTGATACGCAAATCGCAGCTCAGCACGCTGCTATTGAGCATCTTCAGGGACAACTCAGCGATACGGAAGCCATGCTGGCTATGGCTACAAATAAAGTAAAGACGCAATAGTTATTTTAGAAATGAAAATCTATCTCTCTCGAAAGAGAGAGTTAATGATATATACATTATGCATAGGATCGGGGTTTAAGCGATAACGAAAGCGAGGGCATGGAATCTGAGTTAATAGAGGCTTTAGGTCGAGAGGCTAGGCTAAAGGAACGTCTACAAGAATTAGTATCCACTTTAGATAAAGTTAACAAAAATTCTGAACTAAGGCATCAACAGTCAGCCGAGCTTGTTAACGATTTGAAAAGAGCTAATGGGTAATTAAGCTACGAATAAAGATTTAGATTTATGAAAGATTGAAAAATCTCATGTTTCAACTTTGTTTCTAGAGCGCTGGTACAAACTTTAGAGAAGTCTAAGAAAAAGTATCAATCCAGATTGAAAAAATTGGAACAGCAAATGTTGGGCATGGTAGAAAGACATGCTGCTCAGGTATGAACAAGCATAAATGTGATGTGCGATATGAAGGAAATTGAGAAGAAACGCTAATTTGTGTTCATACATTTATGAAATAATTTATTACACTTTGTACAAGTTTTTTGCATAAATTACACTTTTCGCATCTTCATTAAATCAGTCTTCATAAAAGTATAAAGCATTATTAAGAGCTGTGAAAAAGAAACATTGACGTTACAACGTTGTATTTACAAACTTTGCTATCACAGACACTTATAAGTACCATCTTTTTTTATTAATGCTATTAATTATTTGCAACGATATATTTACGCATTTATTTGTGCATTATTTTCTCCATTCATTTCCATTAATCTTCTTTCGACTGCTTCTTCTATTCTTCTTCTTTTATACGTTTTGTAAAAGTTAACCTCTCCGACATGCCAGTTTATCATAAGGAATTCTAATACACCACCCATAACAAACAATATGGGTAAAAATCGAAACTCCCCCAACGCTTTCCCAGGCATTTTATGTACAAATCTCCTTATCTTTCTCATATTAAATTGTGGTAAGATCGACATTTTTACACCACACGCTGCCGCTTCTGCAATATAACTGTCGCCATCTTGTACTTTCAATGCCGAGCTGATTCTGCGCAGTTGCATTTTATCATCCTAATCGAAATTTAGTGGTTGTAACTAGTTACAATCTTCCTTTTTTTTTTCTTTTTTTACACGTATGATTGATTTATAGGTAAAATCTCTAAAACAACGGATAGCATTGCTAGAGGAGGAGTCAACAGGATATAAAACAAGCTTACCACTACAATCGCAGAGTTCTGGCGCCAGCGAGACATCATTATGACAATTCAGCGATTAATCGAGATCGATCGGTACGGGCTCCACGAAGTGTTTTTGACAACCCCTGCTGTCACAAAACGATCGAAACGGAGATAAAATTTACGTATTTTTCTACACGAATAGTTGCCCCAAGAATAATGCTTGATTATTCGCTTTTGTAATTATATAAAGTAAAAAAAAAAAAAAGGTACGAGTTAGTAGCTATCCTAATGGATTACAAGCTAGGCTTACACGAAAATGCGCTACTGATACGTCAATGCAAGCAAACTATTTAAGAAAGTCCTCCAAGTATACTGTGAATTATAAATAATTGTTACATGATACTATGTCATTTATAGACGATGATATTCATCTTGTAAATATGTACATTTCAAGCATTAAAGAAAAGCGTGATATCTGTAAACTATGATGAAATAAATTGTGCTTTATTAAAATCTTGTATTGCGAATTATATGAATTTAAATGCAAATGTAAATTGCTAATTTAGTTTTTATTTCCCTCTTGTTGATTTATTTCTCCTTGTCTCACGTTAAAAGATGAATCACTGAAAAAATTGAGAATACTTATTTCATAAAATTGATTTATTTAAGTTTTATTTAGGATTTTATTTAAGTTTTTAACTACATAATTACTTCTGATTTTGTAATTCTAACAATCGATTTTGAAATGCTTCTTCTATCAAGTCATCCAAATCGTCGAGCGGTCTGTATATTTCATGCACAACTTGCGAACCGCATGCCATGGAAATAAATGACAATGTTAGAAAGGAAATATATCGAAACCATGATATACCATACGGCATTCTATCAATTATCTGTAAAATTAAGTACAATTCAAATTTGGAATTTCATATCGATCTCTTTAATATCTGAATTATTTTAACTGTTTCTTACGTCATGTTAGAATACTAACCTCTGTTACAACTGTTCGATGATATTTTAACATTAATAACGAAATATTAACAACTAATTTTTAATAAATTATCTTTCACTGTACTTATACATTGCTCAAATTCAGCTTTTGGTGTATGTTGGTGTCCTTATCTAGAAAATAATTTATAAAAAGGGAAGACCAACTCCGTAATGCGTTACGTATATTTTATGTAATATAACCTATTTCAAAAACGACAAGCCGGCAGATAGGATTAGTAATTCGTTGACAATTTGTAAATATAATATAAATAATGTATTTAAATAATAATGCAATTAATGACTACAATAATACAAAATATGATTATCCACAATTTTATACATTTTTTAAGGTTCTTGATTTTCTTGTTCTTGTTGATCCATTTCTGTTGCCATAACCTCTGTTGCACTTTTCTCTGGAACGTCAGGTTCCTCCTCTCCTGGCACGTCATTAATTTCTACACCCTCGCCCTTGTTCATCATAGACTTTTGTATTTCCTCTTCCAAATGAACACATGCTTGTTCGATCTCATAATTCTTTGATACAAGTCCTACCCATTGTGCCTCTAATGCCCGTAATTTCTCTCCTCCTTGAGTTTGCATAGATTTTCTTTGCCAATTGACCTCTTGAATTTTTTTCCTTAATCCTTGTAGTTGTTTTTGGGCTTGATTCACTAGTTGCACTAATATTTCTAAATAAGACTTCCATGCTTCGCAACCATATTCCATCATTAACTCAAGATTACAGATTCTGCATCATTATATATTGCAATAATATGTCAATTAATTCTCATTTTCATAATTATCTAAATAATAAACAAAAATATTTGAAAAATTAAAATAATAATGATATTATTTACCTTGTAGCCTGATGTTCCAATTGTGCACTGCTATTTTTTACGCTTTCATTCCAGGCTGCAAGATCATTCATTTTCCCTGGTGGAGGTGGAGGTAACTCGTAGCGTTTCATACTAAGCACTTCCATTGGTAAACGATTTTGCATTCGCTCAAACTCATGTTTCATCACCTCTGTTTCAAAAGCAGTAATATGTAACGGTGGCAAGTGCTCTAAATAATTCTTTGTTGGTCTATAACGTCGGGTTTCTTCTTCAACCATGGCCAAAGCCTAAAATATTGCCAAATTATTTGATATGAAAGTATAAACAATATAATAACCTACAAATCAATTTATGTATAATGGATTGTTATATGTGCTATTACTTACTGCTTCTCTAACTCCAGGTTCATCATATCCTTGGTCAATATATGGTAGCGCATCAACTATAACTTCTCCTGCCATTAAAAAACTTGAATTAGACTTACTTGAAATAAACACTTCTAAATGTCAACGTTCTCAATAACTTTTTTTAAAGAAATTTAAATTTCGTATGGCGTATTTCCAACTAAAGAAGTTTCATTTGGAAATGCATCTTTAATTAATCAGGATTTAACATTTCCTAGTCATTTATTAATTTAGATGACTATGAAAACACAAATAATAAAATTTAATTTTAAGTAAAAAAAGGTCATTAAATGAAAGTATAACTAATGAAGTAAACTTTTTATTATTTGAGCATGTTAAATTTGTTATTCATAGAAAAAAAGAAAACGATATATGTAATTGTAAAGAGGACCTAAAGATTGTTCAGGTCTGAGCATGCGCGACTTTTAGAATGTAATTTCCGCTTCCCTTCTTCTTCCTTTGCAATCAGTTAAGGCGTACAAGCTGCCTGGCTAGTTTATGCCTGGTACGTGAAAAGTTATAAAAAGGGGACTACAAAATGGTAAGAAACGTGTCTTTTATTCGAAATTTATCGAGGATTACTATTTTATACCATTTCATTGCTATAGTTTCTAGTAATTCTAAAGAATTTCTTCCCAAACTTGGAATTGTACACACTGCATAGTTGACCACGTGTAATGATTTGTAGTGTATAAAGTAACGTAGCTTGATTTTAGTACGTGTCTAAAAATATAACTTCTCTTACAATAGTTACATATTTTCTTTTGCAACTTTCTATTAAATATAATCAAGTAGTTTCATTGCGTACAGATGTGTCCATTGTACATTGAACATCGTGATTTCCATTTTTGAGTCCGCCATGTGTGATGGGAGTCGTTTATAGTTCCGTCACAACATGAAATTTTATTTCACTTTTTCTTTTTTTTTTTTTTGTTTTTTAAATTTTCTCATCCCATTGACAATTATAAATAAACAGATCTGTATTTTATTTTCTAATTTCCTCTTTTGTATTTTACAGTCATTATCAACGGCGCGACCGTTGATTACTATATACAAGGATAAAAATGAATCGTCAGGCGAAACAGTTTCTCTGCCCGCTATTTTTAGGGCACCGATTCGTCCTGACTTAGTCAGTTTTGTACACGATCAAATTTGTAAAAACAGCCGGCAGCCGTACTGTGTATCCAAGGAAGCTGGTTAGTGTATATTGTTTTGTGTCAATTTCTTTCTTATCTTTTAAAGAACTAATATGCACTTATTAAATGTAGATTTGTTTTGTTAGGTCACCAAACCTCCGCAGAGTCATGGGGTACTGGACGTGCTGTAGCACGTATACCTCGTGTACGTGGAGGTGGTACACACCGCTCTGGCCAAGGTGCATTTGGAAATATGTGCAGAGGTGGACGCATGTTTGCACCAACAAAGCCTTGGAGACGTTGGCATCGTCGAATTAATGTTAACCAGAAAAGATATGCTTTGGTTTCTGCTGTTGCTGCATCCGGTGTCCCAGCTCTTGTACAGTCCAAAGGTAAATAATATTTTCTGAGATAATCCAACCTTATTTCTTTACAATTGTTTAATGATGAAACATTATGGTCCGTGTTGTTGAATTGACGTTGATTATATATCCACCTTCTGATTTATATAAATGGTCTATTGTATATATTTGCTGTCTGAGTGGGACAATATTTATAGTATTGTTTTTTATGTTTAGGTCATATGATTCAGGAAGTTCCAGAATTTCCATTGGTAGTATCTGACAATATTCAAGAATATAATAAGACTAAACAAGCTGTTATTTTTCTGAGACGTATCAAGGCATGGAATGATATTCAAAAAGTAAGTATACTTTTGGAAATTGTATATATGCGCACCAAAAAATGTCCACATCTTCATTAAAACTATTTTAATTTAGATGTTCCTATTAGGTGCTAGATAAATACGGTTATTTGGCGTTCTAAACTAGCTGACTTAATTGCTAGAATGGGGTATTTTTAACCAAACAGATTAAATTGAAATCTATCGGTACGAGAAAATAATTACATTTTGTTAATAGGTTTACAAGTCACAACGTTTCCGCGCTGGCAAAGGTAAAATGCGTAATCGTAGACGCATTCAACGTCGTGGACCTCTGATCGTATATGGTCAGGACCAAGTATGTGAATAAACGATTGTCAATTATCATATTTTTCGAATTTAAGGTGTTAATGATGATTTTTAACATATTATGTTTTAGGGCATTCGTAAGGCGTTCCGTAATATTCCTGGTGTCGATCTTATGAATATTAACAAAATGAACCTGCTTAAGTTAGCACCTGGTGGTCACGTTGGACGTTTCGTAATCTGGACAAAATCCGCTTTTGAAAAATTAGATGATCTTTACGGGACCTGGCGCAAAGAATCCCAACTTAAAGCCGACTACAACTTACCGTATCCGAAAATGGCGAACACGGATTTGTCGAGACTTTTGAAATCTGAAGAAATCCGTAAAGTTCTGAGAGCACCAAGGTATGTAGA
The DNA here is from genome assembly GCA_002806875.1 of Lepidotrigona ventralis hoosana. Classification (NCBI taxonomy): domain Eukaryota; kingdom Metazoa; phylum Arthropoda; class Insecta; order Hymenoptera; family Apidae; genus Lepidotrigona; species Lepidotrigona ventralis. Next base: position 31,455 of record NIPQ01090501.1, read on the forward strand.
TTTATATTATATTATATACTTTCAACAATCTATTATCTATCTTATTCGTGATGAAACTCTATGGTCCGTGTTTTTGATTGAAAGTGATACTTAACCATATCTGATGAATAATCTTTGTAAATTTTTCCATCGTTACATCGTTTATAATGTATTTACTAAAAATGAATTTTGAATTTCCAGGAAAAAGGTGATCCGCCGAGTCAAGAAATTGAATCCATTGTCCAACACGCGTGCTATGTTACGTCTCAATCCATATGCAGCTGTTCTGAAACGTGCAGCAGTTTTGACGGCGAAAAAACGTCAGCAGGAAAGGGAGCTTCTTCTAGCAGAGAAACGCGGAGTAAGTTTATTTTTCAATGCTGAATAATACTCGTTTAATGTGTTCAGTTTTTGACGAAAATATTTCATATTTGTAGGTGAAACTGCCAAAGAATACACCTGCTGTGAAGACCAAGTTACTCCTGGAAAGACGCAAAAAACAAATCCTGGCCGCGAGGGCAGCGAAACCGAAGAAGACGACGAGCGGGAAGAAGGCAGCAACAACTGTTACTCCAGCGAAATCCGCGAAGTCTGCAAAGCCAACTGAAAAAACTGCAGCAAAAACTACCGCTGAAAAAGAAACCGCTGCTAAGAAGTAATCAATTTTTATCAACGTTTGTTGTTGACCCATGAATTTTGTTTCAAATAAAAATGTGGGAAGACAACTACAGAAAGATGAATTTTGTAATTGACGCAATTTTACACATATCTCCTACCTTTGATGCTCTTTTATTTCTTTAGGTAAAGATATATAAACAACATATTATATATACACGATGCAGAAGTACACGTAATACTATATATGTTTCTTTTTAACAGGAGCACGCATAAGAATCGTGTCATTAACTATTTCGATCGATACCTCTTTCGCATCTGCTTCAGGCGGTATTAAGAAGTTTATATTTCTAACATTCGATATTTCTTCTGAACTATGTAATTTTATGTTCAACATATTTTCAGTTGCTAGTGTAGCTGTTCCTACTTTTAATCCTTCTGTCTTCATTTCTGCCTGTAAGTGGGTAATGACACGTTAACAAGTACATCGGTTGAACCATTTAAAACAGGCATACAGCGTAATATTCTTTATCATCGAAAACGTAAAAGTTCGGAATCTTTATGAAATTAAAGCTCATCTTATGCCCATTCATTGTCTTCATCTCAAAGTTCATATAATCATTTTGCTTTAAGGTGATCGAGTTTTCTTGACAATGATGCGGTAGTTTATCCATAATCATCTAACGTATGTAAGAAGTTACGAAAAAATTTGATCTAAATCATTTTCACTGGTTAGTTACACGAAGTAAACAGAGAAATATCGACATCGAACGCTCGTCTTTTATCTTGTCGAATTTGTCACTTGGATTGCTCATAGCTTCATGAGAGAAAGGTAAATTATCTGAACTTCCTCCTCAATTTTTCCCAATTTATTTTCTCGTTTTGCTAGATTTTATTGCAGGAGGAGCCGTGAGCACGAGCATCCTGTTTACATTGTCCACAATGGCTCGAATCTTCGCATTATCGATACCTTCTGGTATTAATAAATTTTCGCAATGTTTCATCACTCTTTTGATCAAATTGCCAAAAACTGATCTCTCGCTGATATCGGGTAATTGTTTCGCGAATTGTTCCTCTAA
>NIPQ01090504.1:0-33698 GCA_002806875.1 Lepidotrigona ventralis hoosana
ATCGTGGGAAATAGGCTCGGTTTATGTGCAATGTATGATATGTGTATACGTGTAAACATTAATCAAAGCGAGGAAATAACTCCTCTCGTCAGTTACATATAATTTTACAAAGAAGAAAATAATATTGCAATACATATACTGTCAGCAATAGAAATTTAGAATAACAAATATTCATTCGAAGTGAAATATATATTTTCTCCTTTTCTCAGTTTGTCCTTTTTTCAAAAGAAGAATCTTTATAGAGATTATTTTCAAAATATAATAAAATATTTTAAAACATTAAGAAATTAGGGATTATTTTTAAAATATAATAAAAATATTTAAAAATAAAAAATATTAGGAAAAATTAATTCTTGAATTAGAAATTTTCTTTTTATTTGCTTTTAGCTACAGGAATAATCAAGAAAGTGTATGCTTAAAAAAAAAATAATTGTACAAAAACATTATAATAAAATATTTCGCTTAATACCATACGTATGTATATTGTGTATGTATTAATATACGTAAATAATGTTTCGTTTAATATGTACGTGTAAATTTATAGTAAGAATATATATATATATATATATATATATATATATATATATATATATTTCGAGTAACTTTGTTAAAAATTATTTGCAGTAATATTTTGTAAAATAAAATATTTAAGGACCAGGTAATAATATCTTTTCCATACATTTGTGACGAATTAATACAATCGTAATTAATGATTTTTGTTTTGAAAATTTATTGAATTTTGAATATCAGGCAGAAATGTATTTTCCTCGTTTAAGCCTAGTATTCAAACATTCAATAAAATAGCAAAAAAAAAAAATTACACATAAAGTTTTAGGGAATCATTGTAAAGGAGAAGCTTCAATCTTCAAATCCATTGTAGATTCCACCATAAAAAAATTTTTTCAATATTTTCATATACTATGACAATTTATAGCATTTTAAGAAGTACTTGACCATTCGTTGCGTGACAACATTTTGGGATAAAATGAACAGTGTATTTTGAAAACAGAAGCTTCAACCTTTAAAAATGAACCCAGATTTATTGCTGTTGAATTTTTTTTTAGGAAATTATTAACAATTATAACAATTTAAATACATTTAGAATATTAATATGAGCAACGTTTGATTAAAATGAAAGCCAATTCTTGTTTGTTTATCTCTGTTTTTAAAAAGTATAAAAGAATAAAAGCTCCTCCAACAATATATTTATATTAGATTAGTCGTTTTCACAGCTGAAAACTCGCTAGATTTAAACAGTTGAAAAAAAGAGAAAAAATGGAGTAGAAGAAAACTGCAGATTTTCATGGAGTTTCATCGGAAAGGGAAACAGTGAATGCTCCAAACAACTTTCTTCCTCACTTTTCGTAATGCCAAGCATCCGGAGATTTCAATTAATTATCGTCCGTTGATTGATGATAGACAAAAAAGAAAATCGAAAGAGGGAGAAAAATCTGGAGAAATGAAACATGGAGTGAAAGTGACCGGCTAATTGTTAATCTGAAACGATCTGTCTTTAAATTGTAACGAGTTTCCATTTTCGTTTACTTGTTCTTCTGATGCAATCAAAATACTCCAGTAATCGAACGTAACGTAGAATAATCCAGTGGCAGTCTATTTTCAGACTTTTTCTACGTTTCCCAATTTTAGAATAGAACTTGCGCCACACACATATATATAAATTTATAAATATAAGTCTGAAATTATTCCATGCTTAGCTCAAGTACTGTCGTTAGATCATGGGTGACAATAATTTTAATTTACATCAAAATTCAAGGCATTTGATGTTGCAGTAGTTTATATTTTGCATTCTCCATCCATTGAATGGTAAAGCATGAAACTCGATGAAATAAAGAATTCCAAAATTAATTCAGAGTGATTTTTAATTATAATTTAAATTGTTACAGCCGAAAATGTCAGTTAAATGTATGCTAGTAGTGAATGATATTATACGCTAACTTCGAAAACTAATGTGAGAACCAACAGAAAGTGCACACGCTTCTTCGAATATCCTTCGTTCTGGCGAAGCGAATTTTCCTGGATTGAAAGCAGCACGAATTTTCATTTTCGCGTATGTGCAACTTTCTAAAACCTACTTTCAACTTTTGCACTCAATACTTTCCTCCGTCAGATTTCATGTGTTTGTCCTTACTTCTTTTCGATCGTAGTTCAAATCAAATATTGCTCTTACTGCACAGTATCGTAGAATGAAATGATATTTTGTCAAACTATCATTTACTGTATGATAGAAAAAGTTGAGAAAATCTTTTTACGAATCGATTTTAATATCTGAGAAGTAGAATCTTGTATTTTGTTTTTGAATTCCAATGCAATTTGAAATTTGTTCAATCTTGAATGATATCAATCAGAGAAGTATCTGAAATATTGTAAAAACGAAGAATATTTCTTATTTATAAAATAACGAATAAATAGAAATAAAGTAGGACTTTCTAGGACAACGTTAATAAATATTAATTTTTAAATAATGAACCAAGAATTTGTAAAATAATAATAATAAATGATACAGTGAAATATATTTTACGAAAAATTATAAATTAATCATTGGTAGTTCTAGTATTAAATTTCTCTTGAATTTCCATCAGTAGTTAATATTTAGCTTTTATTTCAAATACTCGTAGAAATGTTCAATAACATTCGTATCAAGACTTTAAATTGTCTGTGACAGAAATTGAATTATCTTTTTTCTTCCTTCATCCAGCTGTTGATTTCAATTTGCATTTTATTGCAACCAATACTTTCTTAAAAACGACGAATCGATATATACCAGTTCATTTTATACCTGTTCATTTCTGATACAGTCTGATACATTGTACAAAAGTTTCATTGATTTTCTTTAAAATTCCTTCCCTTTTAAATTCTTTATTCTTCCACTGGTTTTCAAATCGAATGTACAAACGTTTATCAACAAGTTTCTCAACTTCTCTTTTCTTTTAGAGAATTATCTCAACATTTGCTACGTTCTTCACAATTAGATATCACGCTTTTTATTTACATTATTATTCATATCACGGAAATACTTTGGTCAGAACGATTGCTCACGTTGGCTCTTCTGATAAAATTATTCTTGCAAAGATAATTTATTTTCACACACATGTTTTCCACAATTCTTATATCTTAGTTTCATAAATATTTTCCCTCGTCTCACTTCGATTTCCCCAAGCAAACATATTTATTTTTTATTTTTTCTTTCATTTACTATTAAAGAAAAATTATCTTGATTTTCTTAGTTTCACCTCGATCATTCATCGCATTTCCAAAATTCTTTCCATGTCACTTAAAACAATTGCTGTGTTCGTTTCTCAAAATATAAATGATAGAACTACTTATTAATAATAATAAATTGGCCAACTAACTAATCCAGTATTTAGTAATTTGCCCATTTAATTTAATTTTCCAATTTAATTTAATAACTAATTATTAATTAAATCCTGGCAAGTTTCCATTTGTGCTTACCCGTTTTTTTAATGTAAATGTTCCGAGTAATCGTGACGTAACGTGAAACTATTTGGAATTTTTCAGGATTTTCTTACGTTCCAGAATGAAACTTGCGCAACGATACTTTCGCAGAAATGGTTGCTGAAAGCAATATAAATTATAATGATTTTCTTATCACTAGGAAAAATACAAAACAATTATTCCACGGTGATCTGTCACTGATTATTATTATTATCTATCACTAATAAGCAACTAGCTAATTTAGTAATTAGTAAGTTTCTCAATTTGATAATTTACTAATTTATTTACTATTTACTAGTATTGTTATTATTTACTTACTTCATTAATTTACTGCAATAAAACTTCATTTGAATGAAATTATCGGGGAATAAATAGTTTATATAATTGAAATCCACTAATTCTCCATTCTATTAGCTATTTTCTCTAATAATATTTATAAAATATTTTATACATGATGTATAATACTTTGTATACAATATTTTGATATTACATAATTAGGTGCACTATGTTTATACTAGGAGGTCAGATTCAAATAAGCAGATTCAACCAGCAAGAGTTTATTCGAGCCAAGTTACGCTGTCAACCACCAAATGATCTAAAATTGAATTGCCCCGGGTTAGATCATAACAGTGAGCAGACAATCAGTTTCAATAACTGTATAACGTTGATAAGATCGCAAAATTATAGAATCCATACTGTGTGTAATTAGATTTTTGTTAGTTTTCTACTGTAATTTCGTGATCAGCAATTCAATTTGCTAATTCGCTAGTATTTCATTTCTCTACGAATTACATCGTCAGGTTTTTTTTGTTTTCTTTTTTTTTTTTTCAAACCGTTGCTCGCGTCTTTCCCCGGCAGACCGATCGGCTCGAAACAATTAAATGCGAGACGAGTACTTTCGTTCTGCGGGGGGATCGGTCCCCACTTCGTTTCCCCACCTGTTTCACGGCTGCAACATCGTCGTCGGCAAGTCACAATCGTTGGTCAGTCAGTCAGTCAGTAAGTCAGTCAGTCAGGCACAATCGAACAAGTCGATGAATCGATCGATGCGAGCGATCCCGCTCGAAACTATCGACTATCGGCTACTTCGAGTTCTCTCCCGGTTCACGAACTTTCTCACTGACGAGTGCGTTCACCTCGTTCAACAGCGCGACGTGACGGTACCTCGGCTGTGTAAAAGTGTGTTATAAGTCGATCGAAGTGTCGAAACTGTGAGGGCAATCTGTGATTCCTTTCCAATGCTGTGCAGATTCGATTTGAAACGTGTGTACGAGCGTAGAATTTTGCATACAACGATGAGAATGTAGAAAGTGGGAGGCATTGAGGGAGAGAAAGGTGAGATTTAGTTTACACTAAATGGGATTAATTAGGCAGATCATTATATTCTTAGAAAAGTAAATTTCATTTATACATCTATGTTTTTACATATCTTGTTCGTATAACATTCTATACTTCTGTAGGATGATAAAGATTTCGAAGTTCATACTAATCGTGGATGTAGTTTTCTTCTTATTCTCGAGGATTTTATTGTTTCATTATTTCTCAAATGATGTTTTTAACGTTGAAACACTGTCACAGTGTGAATAGTTTGATTGTGTTCGAATTTTTCTACTGTCATTTGAAACTGATAACAAAATAAAATATCGAAATATTAATAAGAGAAGATGGAATCTGTCTTAGAAAATAGTACGTATTTTCATACATGTTCAAGTATTGCAAAATAAATATCCATAAATAGAATAACAGAAAAAAATAAAATTACTATTTATTATTATTATTTGCATCATAATATCCTTAATTGCAATCGTGTAAAAATGAGCCAGTGGTAAACAGCTTACTCTTCGTTTGCATTCGCAAATGTCGACTTGACGAACATCGGAAAGTCTTTCATACGTAATTTATATGCAATATGCATGATTCTGATGACTCAGGCGAAATCGACGGCTAAATAAGAAAGAACAACTCTCGGACAGTAATAAAATTTCATTCGATTGATAAATGTAACGAGTGCATTCGAATACGATGAAATTGAAGAACATCTCAAGTTTAAAACAAAAACATGAAATTCTTATTCGTGTGATCACATACTCTAAACATTTAAAAATATTGCAAATACTTTTCGCCTGCTGAACTGTACGTAAAAAACAGATTATTTAAAAACTTTCTTTTAGAAAAATTGCACACGCGACCTACGAATGATAAATGTGAAACGAATTTAATACGTTGAAATATCATAAATATAATTGTGATACAAATTAAATTATAAATTATATACACATGTCAATTATAATTATATACATTAAATTATAATTATATACACATGTAATATAAATCGTACAATTATATAATTAATAATAAAATAGGTGTGATTCAATTAACATGTTGATGGGAAAAAATTCAAGGGAAAGTACGAAACCGAAATACCGATTGTAAAATGACAATTGAAATTTCGGTAGCGGGATCACGCTAATCTGTTCCCTTCTGGTTAGTGGAAATCGTGAGGGCATGTCCATTAAGGAGATTGGCACTTTCCTGACGGATGAAACACGTCTATAATTGCTGTACGTACAAGTTGTCGTAACGAGAGTATACAACCGATGATTACCTCGTATCGCACTGAATCACTCGGTCGATGTACTGGTTAGTTAAATCAAAAATTTCGCTTCCTGCTCCTTTCTCGTTCGTTTCCGCTTGGATTTTGACATACGTTAGTTTAACGAGTGGGGTACAATATCATTATGGCATACTGTGAGAAGTAATTACATAGTTGTCGAATTCACTGGAAGAAAGAGGGAATTTTAACGAATAGCGAAGATAATTAACACGTGTATGTGTTTTTTAATTGAAAAATACGATGAGTATCGTATCGTGGACAAAGAATGTGAAACACAGATAAAATATAGATTTTTACGCGAATTCACATTTTTCTGAAAGTAATCTACAAAGTAGAATCTAGACAGAGAATTTAAATATTTTAATGGATATTGGATCACGTATTTTCCTGAATTTCCCGTAAATGCATAAAAATTCGCGGCGTAATTAAATAACATTACAAAGCGAAAGCTTTCATGTTGCATTCTTAGTCTAACATGATACTTTATAAAAGTGAGGCATTCCATAAATAAAATGTATGGATTTGATATTAATGGTATTTTCATTACTACTGCAAAACTGCTCTAAAAGATTTCGAAGTGCAATATTCTCGTTATAATTATACTCATAATATTTAAAGAATGAAAATAATCCCTATTTAGATTCTATTTCATGAAAATTTGCATAAACATCCGCAACTCGAATTATAGTCGGGCAAATGTCGATTTCATAAAATAAAATCGTACAATCATAAACTTGGGCACTTTTGAAACCTCTGTTCATGCATTTATACAACGTATAGTTTGTTCTAAGATACTTTTCTTCCCGAAAATGCTACAAATTACCATAATACGAATGTCAAACATAAAGCATTTAATTTAGTAATTTTTAATTTAATCGTTCTTGCCCTCTCGATATAAAAATTCAACCGTTCCTGCTTTCTACGTTAATAATATTGATTTGAACAATAACGCGAAAATAGAAATGAAAGTAAATTGACTAACAAAGAAACAAGAATGTGAAATAATACAGGGAAAAGAAATGGAGATGAATTATCATTAGTTATCACGAATTATTATTAAAATTAATTATTATTAAAATTAGATGTGATCGCACTTTCACGTGCGAACACTATTATAACATATTGATAATATAATAATAAATATTTATATAATATAATATATTGGTAATATAATAATAAATATTTATATGATATAATATATTGATAATATAATAATAAATATTTATATAATATAATATATTGATAATATAATAATAAATATTTATTCACGGTCTATTTGTCACACTATTGCTTGCGGATTAATGTCACTACAATTAGCTGCACACGATCGAAGAACAGGTCAACGAATCGTCGTCGAAAAGCATGCAGACAAAATATTTAGCGTCCACGGTAAACACCGACTTTCCAAACTTCCTGCGCGCTCGACTTCCTGGAGATACTTCCGCGAGATCGTTTTACCGAGAAATCTGCCTGCCGGAATGCAAATAATACAATACACGCGATGAAAAATTCGAATCTTCAGTGTGGCTCGTGAGTATTGTACGTTCGTCTCGTATCGCGAAATTAACACGTGCCGGTTTCTTTGTGGAATCCCCGCGGATGTGTTAGGATGTGCACACGCGTTTCCACGAACAGAGAGCTGTTTTTAAAGACACAATGTGTCGCGCAAACGTGATCGCTTCGTTCGCTCGGGGGAAAAAAATCGAAAGGTTGCTCGCAGAAATCGATGTACTATTGAAAGTACATTCGAACATTTGCAAAGACTTGTGTATAATAAGTCCTTGCAAGGACTATTATGTATAATGTGTTGTATCTATATTGCAAGTATTAAGATAGATAACGAGATAATATAATGATAAATATTTATATATTAATATTTATATTGATATTTTTATATAAATATTTATATTGATAATATATAATATAATATATTGATAATATATAATATAATAATGAATATTTATATAATATAACATATTGATAATATATAATATAATAATGAATATTTATATAATACAATATAATATATTGATAATATAATAATGAATATTTATATAATATAATATAATATATTGATAATATAATAATGAATATTGATAATATAATAATGAATATTTATAATATAATATAATATATTGATAATATAATAATAAATATGTATACATGATCAATATATTATATTCATATAATGTATTGATAATATATAATATAATACAATATTAATATAATATATTGATAATATATAATATAATAATGTGTAGATAGAACAATAAGAGAGATAATGTATAATACAATAATGAGTATTATAATATTTGTAGATTATATTGAAATAATAAATGAATTATATTATTTGTGCATTATATGTATATTATATGTACTATATTATATTATATTATATATTATATGTATATTATATGTACTAATATTATATTATATTATCTATTATCAATGTATTGTATTATATAAATATTTATCATTACATTACCTTGTTATCTCTCTTAATATATAACAATATACTACTTGCAATACAACAGTAGATACTACTTATATAGAACATTTTGAAACAAAATTTCTACTGTAATGGAGTTTAGTCAAAATTAGCACTGTAATGGAGTATTTCCATAATCAAGGTTGTATGAAGTATATATGAAAATTATAAGATATTTAATAATACAAGCCTACGTGCTCACAAATATTTGCATAATATTGTGTTAAATTTTTAAAGGAGATAGTGATTTGTGACATAAATATTTAATATTCCTAAATTCTACGAAATCATAGAGTCCAGATGCAACGATGTAAAGATGTTGTGAGCGAATCACTGAAATTTTCTTTCTGTAACCGATATTGGAAAAGAGAATTTGATAATTGATAAATCGATCGAGAAGAATTGCCGAGTGGAAATCAAAGAACGAATTTGATCATTGATGAGTTGAACAACAAATAAAATGAAACTTGTCCAAAATTAAAAGAATCCTCTGAGTGATTGTCCCTCTCGAAGCAGAAAATTCTCCGCAAATTTATTCAGAAGTGGAATTCACGATTATATATTGCGATTCGAGCGTTATGCGAATGCAAGTTGGACCAAGCGCAGAATAACTAAAGGAAATATTCTCAGCACTGTACAAACAAACACCGACAGTACAAAGAGCAACCTTCTTACGTAGATCGTTAATATAACCAGCCGCGAAAGGAGAAGAATCTTACAAACTCAGTCGGCGAATTTTCCTCTCGAGCGTTCTCTCGTTCGTGGGCGGAAAATTATTTCTCCGTGGAATGTTCGTAGCCGTTTGCTTGTTCTTTTATTTTTTATTTTTTTTTTTTTTTTTTAATTGGTAAGGTNTTCCGATACACTGACAGAAAATTCCTCGCAATCGTAATTGAAACGAAAATTATTTTCCTTTGCTTGGAAACGATTAAAGAATCGTTTCAAGCATCCTGATCGATCTGTTCTTATGTAACAAGTTAACATGTCATATTGTTGAGTAGACAATCGATTAGAAACAGACTGCTTGCATGAAATTTATGTACGTCGTCTGACGTGGAACGTCGTTTGAAATGTTCCTTTTTATTTCGAGATTTGTGAAAATTGTTTGTGACATGTGATTTCAATCGATCGAATCTAGAAAAATTGCTCGCGTGAAATTTGCATATGCAAGTCGCGAAGGATTTAAAAAATTCCAAACAATTAATTCAGTATCTTTAGTTTTAGCGAAGAGAAAGGTAAACTGAAGGATAAGTATGTAATTAGAAATGCAGGATGTGAAGACTACGAAAAAATTATTTCTCTAATTTCTCAAAAAAGTCTAATCAAATTGCAAATTATTTTCGACGTAACAGTCATTATCAATATCATTAGTGATATGCAAAATGTGAAATGCAAAAATCTGAAGACTGCGAAAAAATTATTTCTCTAATTTCTCAAAAAAGTCTAATAAAATTGCAAATTATTTTCGACGTAACAGTATAGTCATTATCAATATCATTAGTGATATGCAAAATGTGAAGACTGCGAAAAAAATTATTTCTCTAATTTCTCAAAAAAAGTCTAATAAAATTGCAAATTATTTTCGACGTAACAGTATAGTCATTATCAATATCATTAGTGATATGCAAAATGTGAAGACTGCGAAAAAATTATTTCTCTAATTTCTCAAAAAAGTCTAATAAAATTGCAAATTATTTTCGACGTAACAATACAATGTAATAATCAATATCATTAGTGAAACATTTATAGCAAATGACTTCCAAATTATTAATATGCGATCTTAAATGTTGCAGAATCGGCGGATGATTTTGTTCAAAGTGAACCAAATGGTGCCGTCACATTGTAAAACAAACGATAGAAGAACGTATTAATTGATTAACTTCGTCCAAGAAGGAAAGAATCGTTTTCGTAGCTGAAGAAGCGATTTCATAGAACTAGAATGAGGAACAAGTGCACGTGAACATAATCGACATGCAGTATTTCGAAATGCATTCTACGTTGACATTGGCGAACATCGCGAAAAGGTGATCAGTAACTGTTGGTTGTCCCACAGGAAGAAAGAATTGTGGGAGAAGGATCGAGAATGATGCTGAACACGTCTTTCATGTGTGTTACGGTGAGTGATCATTCATCATTACAATACCAGAGATATAATGAAAATTGATAAGTGATTTCAATTAATCGAATCTAGAAATATTCTTAGCAAGGCGCGAAGGATTTAAAAAATCCCGCAGGGACAATTAACTCAGTATCTTTAGTTTTAGGGAAGAGAAAAGTAAACTGAAGGATAAGTATGTAATTAGAAATGCAAAATGTGAAGACTACAAAATATTATCTTTCTAATTTTTCAAAAAATCTAATAAAATATTTAATTTAGATTAATTATACGTCAATTAAATATTAATTAATGTAATCGTTGTTTTACATATATAACGTAGATATTATGCAAAGGAAAATTAATTCCATTAATAATTATCGTAAATTACTACAATTAATTTTTATTTATGTTATAATCAAAATGTAATATATGTTTAGCTTAGAATACGAGTATAAATGGAAATTTTGCAACGACAAAGAATTAATAAAATGTTATTACTAGACTGATATTCATGAAAAGTTTAAAGATGCAGAAATATGCAAAACGTACACGAAACATCCAAAGTACAATGTTAGTTGTGAATATTTCATGGATGAAACAACTCACTGTTTAGAATATGTTTCTAACAACCTTATACTACAGATGTCTCTCAGACACAATTTTTCTGCCTACTTAAAGTGGATTTTCAATTTTTGCTTAGTAGTTGGAATTTATATTCAAATTACAGAAAAATTGGAATAAATAAATTTTCCTTTGGCAAGCACCGAGGAATGAGATAATAGAAGATGACATGAATTTCCAATACTAATAAAAATTGCATCGACGTATGATACAATTATTAATGTAAATGTAATTCACTCAAGGATTAACCATTCGGAATCGTTTCTAATTTCAGTTTCGTCACGATGAAACTTTATTCTTGTATTATAGTTTATTTTATTTTAGTTTGTTTCTTTCTTGATTATACTTTCTCGTGCCAACTTTATACCGAAAATAAAATTTCACCTATTTCACGTGCAAAATGCATTAAAAAGATAAACTAAAAAATACATTATGCAATGTGTCATTATTATTTGGTGGTGTTGTAATGGGAAAGAGAAAACTGTGGGAGAAAGTGAAAAAAAGAATGAAAATGTGTCTCTTTCGTTACTAATGTAATGTTGACTAATAAATCGTATTATATTTATTGCTAGACGTGAAATTAATGGAGGTCAGGTCGTAGGACGTATTTTTGTATGGTCGAGACGGTTCTACAGGACTTTTTGAAAATCTTCTGGTCTACAGTTAAAATATTTAAAGTCTTGAAAGTCTTCTGGTCTACAGTTCAAATATTGAAGGTGGACTTCATTTATTTAGGTGATCTAGAAACGAAAACCTACAAATATCAGGGCTTTCACGAAAGTCAGATGTCAGACGTTATGTCGTAATGGAATGCAAAATATATACACAATATAAAATGTAGGTAATTGACACAGACACTATTAGACAAATTAATTAATTAAATAATTAGAATCGTATGAAATATTTATTTAAAATATTAAGTAAACTGTCATTCAAAAATAATTATATAATATACTTCTTAATAATTATATAATATACTTTTATATAATATAATATAATAATATAATATACTTCTAAATATTAATAATAATAATTATAATAATAATACTATATAATAATAATATAATAATATAATATAATATATACTAATAATATAATATAATATATAGTATACTAATAATAATATACTATATAATATATAATAATATAATATACTTCTAAATAATTATATAATATACTTTTAATTCTCGTAACCATCTTTTAATGCAATAGTATAATTTAAATGATCAGACTAAGAACGCAAAATGTTATTATTATTTGACATTAAAAATTATTTAATATAAGATCCAACAATTAATCAAGAAAGTTTAAGAAGGATATTAATTGAAATTTAATACCATTAAAGAGCATTTTTTGTACTTCTTAACTTTCTTTACAGTAAATAATAATTTAATTTAACAAAACGGATATTCATTTTATTCTGATGTGGTAATGCATATGTTTTAGAAAACACCTATTCCATTAAAAATCCAGTGAAAGTTGAAAATGCAAGAACTGTCGATCATAACTGTTGAAACGTAACGAAAATATCAATCTCTTGATGGAATTACACCAGGTATCCAATTATTTATTCACGGTAGTGTATGTGTAAGATACTAACGCTGAATACTTATTGTTGTTACTCGCGCGGTGCAACGCGTTCGAATCGACCCGTGTGAAATTGCATACTGAGAAATTCGATGTTCGTCTCTTCCTCGTCGAACGCGACTCGCAACATTGACAAACTAGCTCTGCAGAGTTCTAATTTATTAACTTTTAATCCGTTCGACTTGAGGCATTCCTTTGAAAATAATTTTACGACTGGATGATAGATTGCAACTACTAATAAAATATAATTTATTTCTCTTCTTTAAACGTGATAATTTAATGAGGAATCCTATAATGAGGTATGCTGCAATGAATAAGTATTTCTTTGGTGATGTACCGATTTAAAATCCGCATCCCAATAAAAGAATATCTCGTCTTTATTTTAGTAAATTCACAAACACTCGCATGCAACGTACAGACATTTGTAAAATAGATGTAATTTAAGATATTAATTATAAATATTTAGACGAAATTTAAATATAATGAATATAATGAATAATATGAATAATATAATAATGAATAATATAATAAATATAATGAATAATTAGACGAAATTTAAATATAATGAGTAAAAATTATAATATAATACATTATATTAAAACTGCAATTAATATGTATTAAAATATAAAATATTCACTTTGGGATAAGTGACGAAAGAAATGAGCAACATTATAAAAAAAAAGCACTCGAAGTAAAATATTTGTAATAATTTTTAATATCCATTTTTTATTTTAAAATATTTTATTTCTACATCTATTTTTACAAATGTCTGTTCGATGTACGATTTTCAGTAATATATTGAAAAGAATCCGTGACATTGACAAACCGTAGGTTTCTTTGTGTGGCCGGAAGTAGCAGTCGGGACATCGATTTCCGGTCTCCATGTTTTACTAGGTAGACATCACGCGAAGTCTGCATTCTTACTGTCTGATGGGATCGACCTTCGAACGGGACTACTTTCGCGTAAATAAGACGTCTGATTAAAGAAAGTATCGATCGATACTAATTAGTCAAATACGGTCATGTAAAAAATATTTTGAAACAAGTCTATTGATAATTAAAGTTAATAATGATCGAGTAATTCTTAAACTAAATTTCATTTCATTATTTATTTATTTATTTATTTTATTTTATTATTTCACATTTTTCATAGTAGTTAATAACTTTTTGAAAATATTCTATTCTGAAATATTCGATTCTTAAAAGTTCTTTTTTCATAAGAATGAAAACTTCCTTCTCCCTCAATCTTTCCGCCATAATACAAAAGAAAAACCCTTCAGATTCTGTACTTTTTCTATTATAAATATATAAATTCTCGATTACTTTAATTAACACATGAAATTTTTTTTCAATTCTTCCTATGTCATTTTTTCATTTCTTCCTAGTAATAAGATTAGATCAAATAAAGAATTCGAAAATTAAGCAAATTTTCGCGACTTCGAATGTCCAATGATAGCAAGATTAATAGCAAAGATAATTTTCGTAATATCATAATTTTAAACAAGAATCCTGCACTTTTCCAATCATGGACACACAAATATTCATTGACGAATTAGTCATAATATTGACAAACGTTTACAACATAATTAATAAATTTGTTTTCTGTAACTACGTGACGACGAAATTTTCAACGAAAGAACAAACAGAAAATCCTCCAGTTCCTCCACCTACTTTTCCTATACCTNCCGAAACCCCCAAAAAAAAAAAAAAAAACTCGCGCGTACCGAAAAGGGACGTTACGCGTTTCGTGCTCGCAGCGAAATCCCGCAGCGTAAGATTTGCAAATATGAAAAGTACCCTCGTAGAGAGGCGAGCGGCGTGTGGACAAATTTCGTCGTGTCGGCTCGCCGTGTGTAAAAATGCGGGGACACGAGTTTACAATAAGCCTCGTGTTTGCGGAGGGTATTGGCGTTTGTCATACAGATATTACATGGTCGACGAACCTTGAGGATTTCTCAGAACGAACGTAACGCCGTGGCTGTACGTACGAGGGACACGTCGTAGCACAAGACACGGTTCCAAACTCATTTCACGTACAAAACCGGCTGATATCGGCGATATGAACGCGGAATTTTATTCACCGACGACGTCACCTGACGTCCGCCATTCGACGTTTATCGATGCCACCTTTACACGTCGAGTGCCTCCCGAGTTCCTTAAACTTCTGACGAATATAAAAACGAGAAAAGCCTCTCTACGTCCTTCTGATTCTACGTCATATTTGAAAGTATCGCTCGAGATGCATTGCGGATTTTTTTATGCATTTGTTGGAGAAAATTTTTATTATTATTAGAACTACAAAAACACACGAAAGTATAAAAAGCATTGTAATATTTAATGGATGAAACGAATATCTCTGTCTAGATTTTTTTTAATTATTTTCAAAAAACATGAATTTTTGCATTATTTAATATCTATATCATTTTGAATGATCTATATCATTCGCGAATGGCGGAAAAGGACACGAGAATGTTTAAATGTCCTTGCTTTGTGTTATTTCTTCCAGTTTATCACTTGAAACTCCCTCGTGTGAATCTCTATTTTTCAAACGTTATGTTATCAGAAAAAAATGTCTGCAGATATTCAATTTCAACGACATAACGTAATTTGAGTAATATATTCGAAGAATAGTAAAGTATGCTAAAAGTCATCTAGTGATAAATTTAATACAAATTTGATGCTGGACATAAAGGATTGAATTTTCTCTCATTCGATCGATGAAGTATAATTTTAGTGTCTTTTGATATGTCTAATTTTATTTTAATAGTATCGTTAGTTATAGATAACTATAGGTATTAACTTACGTTAGGTCTGAACTACTTTATTTTATTTCATATTACATTCTTCGCGATAGAAATTTAAAAAAAGATTAGGTTCAAAAATTAAAAGTCAAATAAAATTGAAAATTTCAGAATTTACGTAACTTTTTAATTCAACCCTCGAATGGACTTTCGATTTTCTCGTTGAGTAACTAGAGTTTGCCAGCAAATTGATAAATAGAAATAAAATTTATCTGCTGCGCAAGCAGGATTAGATAAATCTTCGAATAAGAACATCAACAGATAATGCGATTATTAATTTGCTACTCCGATGATCCACTTAAGGGTTAAACTATTAGACATGTTGGATTGTTTAGTTCTACTTTAACCCTGAAATAGCATGTCGTTGGATTATAAATGGCCATAGTTATTAATTTAGAGTATTCTGTTTTATCTTGGCGATAAAGATCGAGATTAAAATTCAATAAAAACGACTGAACATCGATTCACAGTTGCAAATGTTGATCTGAATGCAATGAAACATCACACACAGTATCCAACTGAGTTTACGTTTCCTCGACGACTATGGTCGGGCGACAGCGATAAAAATCGAGCATTCTTCCGCAATAGAATCGAACAGAGGAGTGGCTTCGCTTCCATCGACTAGCTAAGGTCATAACGAAAGTTTTAGCTGTCGTTTCTTAGGTGGCCTTTACCAAAGTCCGTCACGTACAACATGTGTACGTGCCTTGCGGATTTATTGCAGTCGTACTTCGTGGTTTCGTCATAACTCTGTGGCGTCGGGAATATGTCACATCCGTGAAATTTGATAAAAAGCTCTTTCTCGGAAAACTTGCACGACACCCGCCGAATTTCCACGATTGTCCAAAGAGGATTTTTCTGCGAAAGAATCCTTAAATTAAATTAGCCTGTCGTCTTTCCAAGTGAAGAAGTTACGAGGCAAAACGATTAAATTTTCATTTTTAAAAAAACATTTTCGCATCTTATTTATTTACGATTGCATTTAGAAGAACTTTTCACAAGTACAGATTCGATTATAAAAGAATCCTACATCCCGGTCAAATTTTCTTCAAATCGAAATAACTTTTGATTCATTGAAATGTTTTCAAGTCAATACAAATATAATATGATACGGTGATAGTGTTTTTTTGGGGGAGTGTGATGTCTGACTGAAAGAATTAAATGAAATTAAAGTAAAAGAGTCTTTTCAATTAATGAAGTAACAATTAAAGTTAAATTGAAAATTAAAACAAAGAGAAACTTCACTAGGGTGAAATTTCATTCATAATGGAATTAGCGTGATTCCCTTTAGTCATGAATCTTGCGAATTAAATATTTATAGAACTCAATACGAGATCCATCGAATAACTAGATAACATCAATGATATTAAATTAAAATAATTATCTAGATGAAAATAATACAAAAATAATAGTACTTTAAAAATCCAGAAGCCACACTGATCAACTCTATATTATACTATAATTAAATAAATGAAAGTAAATGATTTGTTCCTTAAGAAATGAATATTCAATCACTTACGTAAGAAAATTAATTATTACAAAACATGAGCTGTACAATCCTGTAACGTTGTAAAAAATATAAACAGCACAAAAAAGAGAACATCATCTCCTCTAAAGATAAAAAAGAAAATGCACATTCGCCCATCGATCTCGACGACACAACGATCACGTACTTACCTGTCGAGCTCGTTTCTATAGTTCGTAGTAGTAAACTCACTTCTCATCGTGAAACGCGTAATTGAACAATTGGCTCACGTTTACAGACCCTGGTGTTAGCCTTGATCGCCACGATAAACGCGAACCCATCGTACTACGTGAAACCCATCGAGGACGAGAACGATTACGCTCGTGTCCTGGAGCTTTCGCTTTTGTTTTACGAGGCGCAACGATCGGGAAAGCTGCCGGAGAACAATCGGATCCCATGGAGAGGTGACTCGGCGCTCGACGATCGAGGACTGAATGGGGAAGATTTGAGCGGAGGCTATTATGACGGTAGTTGAGAGCAATGTATAGTATTTATATACATAAATACGATTCGATCAACCATGCGAAGATAAAATGATCAGCGGGGACGAAGTGTTTGCTAGATGGAATTTTTTATCTGCAGGAACTGTTGTGAACTTTTATCCAGAATAGAATTTCATTTTACAATGAGAAGGTGATGCGATCTTCTTTTAATTTAATTTTTATCCCAAGTTGCGTTAGAATTACAACGGAAGTAAAAATACATTGAGAGACAACATATATAGATTCAAGTGATATAAGAAATTAGACAAGATTTAATAGCAAAAAAAAATTATATTGTAATATATACATATGTTATATAATTTTCTTGTAATTAGCGTACAATTTTACGAATCGAAATTTTATTCTCAGCTGGTGATTTCGTGAAATTCGGCTTTACTATGGCCTCAGCGACTACCCTGCTGGCATGGAGTGCCATCAGTTGGCCAGAAGCTTACACCGCGGCTGGCCAACTCGACGAACTTCGTAAAGCTATTAAATGGGCTACCGACTACTTCATTAAGTGCCACGTAAGCGAATATGTCTTTTACGGGCAGGTCGGTGAATTCTTCTTGGATCACACGTTCTGGGGAAGACCAGAAGAACTCAATACCACTAGACCTGCTTACAAAATTGATCCAGAGCATCCAGGTATCATACATGTATATATATATACACATATATTTCCATTACTATATAATTACCGTAAACATGTATTTAATAACAAATGAATAAATTAGTACACACCACTGTATATTTAACCAGTGGTTATTCATTTTAATATACATCACCGTGTGTGATTAATCTAAAATGTTCATTTATGCTCAACCAATGTTTGTTCATTTTTTATTATTAATTCATTCGTATAAATTAAGTTAATAACAATAATCTGTCAATATCATTTTTTTTTTAAATTACATCTTATATTTGCCTTTTAAATTTTCTTCTGTAGTGGCTCAATAATGATCTAACTTCTGGAAGCTGCGATTCAAATATCACGATCTTTTCATTGTACAGCCGAACTTTCCGGAGGAAATCTATCGAAAAGTCTCGTATATTCCAGATATACTATATATTATTAACTTCAAACGAAACAGGCAACATAATGAGTGAGTTTCGCGGGAGTTCACAATTTCAAGAGAGAAACCAGTGTGTAACGTGAATTTCCCGAGAATTCATCAATTCGCGTGAAACTTTCGTCAAGCATATATCACACGAGATGTGTTTCTCTCATCTATTTAACTTATCTGCACAGCGAAGCATCCGGAAATATTTGTTTGAACTGTGCAGCATTTATCTGTAAGATATTGTAAAATTACCAAACGAAGCAGTTGTCAGAAACGAGAAGTTATCAAAATTCTCTTCCTGTTAGATCCTCGCATAATAAAATTTTCAGCCACTTCAGAGAATTCCTTGATAATAATATTATCATTATAAGAATACCTATTTATTTAACAATATTTCTTGATAATTAATGCTTTAATCGAATAATATTAATTAAATTGTGAAATTTCTTCGTTTCGTTATAACATTTATTTCACTTTACATATTGCGCCTTAAATAATTTCTATAAAAGATTTATTTGATCTAAACCAAAGATAAAGTTACTATCTTCGTTACAAATACACTTTCAGCTAAGATAAAATAATAATATTATCATTATAAGAATACCTATTTATTTAACAATATTTCTTGATAATTAATGCTTTAATCGAATAATATTAATTAAATTGTGAAATTTCTTCGTTTCGTTATAACATTTATTTCACTTTACATATTGCGCCTTAAATAATTTTTATAAAAGATTTATTTGATCTAGACCAAAGATAAAGTTACTATCTTCGTCACAAATACACTTTCAGCTAAGATAAAATATCCTTGTACCTGTTTGAAATATATAAGAAACTAGAATTAGTGATATATTTAAATACGTTCGAGTGCTTGCGTTCGATCGAGAATGCTTTCTACCAGATATTGTAAAGTTACTCTTACTACAGTCTTTATCATCATTTTAGGATCCGACCTGGCAGGTGAAACCGCGGCTGCCCTCGCTGCAACCAGCATAGTTTTCCGCAACCACGACCCAGAATACAGCGACAATTGTTTAAAACACGCTAAGGAATTGTACAAGTTTGCCAATAGATATCGCGGCCTTTATAACGAAGCGATCCCTGGAGCAGCTCTGTATTACGAGAGCACCGACTACGGCGACGAGTTGGCTTGGGCAGCGCTGTGGTTGTTCAAGGCTACGAACAACACGATGTACTTCGAGGAGGCCGAACATCATTATCAGCATTTCCATCTCAAAGAGAGGCCGAACGAATTCTTTTACAACAAGAAAGTCGCTGGCGTTCAGGTAATTTTCGTCCGCCTTGACGAAGTAATCCGAAATAACAGGGAAGAGAAGAGGATGCGTTCATTTCCGCCATCTTTAATTTACTTTCTCGTTTCGACGTTTAATTTCTCTATTTGTAGATTAATCCATGTAGATGTTGAAAATGGATAATAAATAGATCAACAAATGTTAAGTGACGTAAACGCCAGTTGACGTTAAAGAATCGGTCTAGAAATAATATTATTAATAATTAGACGCATGTTTTACTTGTTTATAAAATATGTTATTATATTTAAAAAAAAAAATTATAAATCATCATATCATATATTGAAAATACAAACTATTAGAAAAAATTGATAATATTATTCAGAATAATAGGTTGGCAGCGAGACACGAAATGCATACCACAGTTGCATCAAGTTGAAATATTGGTTGGTTTGGCAGATGCTGCTGGCCCAGATAACAGGACAATTGGAATACCAGAAGGCAGCCCGTGCTTTCTGCGATTTCTCGGTGCGCCAGCAAAAACGTACGCCGAAGGGATTGCTCTACATCGACAAATTCGGTACCCTCTGCCACGCAGCGAACGTGGCGTTCGTTTGCCTGCAGGCGGCTGATTCGCACGGTATCGGCGATCCCCAGGAATACCGTCAATTCGCCGAGCAACAAATTCACTACATGCTGGGAGGAAGCGGTAAGCTTACTACGATGCGACACGACTCGACTTTAAACAATGTTACAGGTTCAAATTTACAAATTTTGAAACAGATATAATTAATTCGTCTAAGAAGTACCATTGCTCACGAAGATCGTGATTTTATAACAAAAAAAAAAAAAAATGGATATTGTTTTTTCGAGGAAATGGTGTCGCTTTAAAAAAACGAGAACAGGTACACTTTTTTATTTGATCTTTCTTTCGCGACGTTACGTCAATTCAAATTATCGACAATCTTTCATTAGAAATATTTCATCGTATTCAGTTCTATTTCTCATTATATCTTACACTTAAATAATATATGTTTCATTTGATCAACTGTCTTTGTATCTTTGTTTAACTCTTACGAATTGTTTTCGTCCGAATTAGGCAGGAGTTACGTAATCGGTTGGGGTCGAAATCCTCCGAAGCAGCCTCATCACGTAGCTTCGTCATGCCCTGACAGGCCAGCACCTTGTGGATGGTCCGAACTCGACAAGAACGCGCCGAATCCTCAAATCCTTTATGGTGCCTTGGTCTCTGGCCCCGACGAAGCGGACAAGTTCCACGATCGTCGAGAGGATTACGTGTACACGGAAGTCACTGTGGAGTACAATGGAGGATTCACGAGCGCGCTGGCCGGACTGTTACAGCTGCGAGTTAAAAGCACCACGTAACAGGCGATAACAGGCCACGAATCAAGAAATTATTAATTTGACCTCTGAACCAGAATCATTCGCGTCAAAATCATCGGATTTCTTTTTTTCTTTTTTTTTTCGTGATTTTCCAACGAAGGATCGATGGATTGTTAAATGATCCTTTTTTAGGAAGCATTTTCGAGAAAGAAAGGAAAGATTGATAATTATATCGTGAACGTTTGTACATTCTTATCTAGCGGATTGATAGAGTTCTAGATCTAAGAACGAATTAACGTATTGATCATACATCTTTATTTAAGATTTCACGCATGACGAATGAAAGTTTCGAACGATTGGAATTTATTTGGAATTAACTCGACTTAAAGATGTATATAGTGTAAGTTTAATAGAAGAAAGGTTTTTCGTAGGTTTAAGAATTGAATGCAATCAAACGAATATAAATTCGTCTGATGATTAGTGTAATTAAAAATATGTTCAATTATAGGGTAAAAAATTAGACGTGCAATAGACATATGTACATATACTCTCGTTGAAAACTTGAAACTCGTAAGATTAAATTAAGAAATGGGAAGCTTGTTTAACACGTTCCTTAGAGAAGCATTTAATTATTGCAATTCGTATTTGTAATTTAAATAATTTACTGATTCACCATGTTGTACATAATATTCCCAAAATTGGAAACTAGTTCCCTCGTTTTATTTAACAGTAATATATATATTAACTGTAATAATTATTTAACAATTTTATAAATATAGTGTATTATAGACTACAGAATTAACGCGCGTATGAAAAGAACTTATGTATATTAAATTTTTTTCTATTTATCTTCGCGGTTAGAGAATTTATATCTCCATATAAATATCTATTGTTTCTTTCAATTTTATAATATAAGACGAGCTTATTATGATAATTACGAACATTCGTCCGATTAGAAAGTAACATAAAATTATTAGCTTAAAGTAACTGAAACTATGAATTCTAAGATCCAGTAATCAATATTTCTTTTTTTTATTTGTTATTATTATTTTTTATAAACTTTTCATTATATCATTAGATTGTTGTAGATGAAGATGAAATTCTCAAGGGGTAGGTTTCAGAGTGTGTCTTTTGAAAAATAATATCAATCAAATTTCAAGAACAGATCCCTAAATTCGACACATTCTGTCTAAATAATTTTATAATCATTATAATTAAAAGCTGCAATCGATTATCTTCTTTTCGTGGTTCACTGTTCATACTTGTACTTTCTAATCTTCCTAATTTTTCATGCGAATGTCTTTGAATATAGCTTTCCGGAATACTTGTATTAGAATAGTTATCTCACTTGAAGTTTCAAGTTTCATGGGAATCTATTCGAATTCAATGTTAACATACTTACTTTTTTATATATAAGACAAAACACACAGATTATGTTGGATTTGGCAAACTTCAAGATTCAAGATTTTTAATCACGAAATTCTGAACAATTTCACGCACTTGTGAAATTATTCGGTCATTTCACATCCAACAACCTAATAAATGTTTTAAGGTACATAGGATCTCGACATCCGCAACTCATACAGTGTTAAAATATTAGAATTCATGGATTCAATTCGTGATAATGTGTATCTTAATTATTTAAATTTGCATAATTTATACGCTTCCCAATATATTAGATATGTGCAACGTTTTACCTACTCGCAACACAGTTTCTCCCACGCTGTTATAAATAAAAAGAATCGAATATCTTCCTCGTAACTGTGCAGTGGTCGTGAAATTTATTCACACATAAAAATACCTTACTTTTACTCGAGTATCGATATCGGATATTACAGCGGGATATAAACTCGTAAATGTAACATTGAGAAATGTAAATACGGCTTTCCAGTCCAATTCGAAAGCCAGTAATTTATAATTATTATAAATAAATTGTTCCACGATGATATGTAATAATATTATTATTATTGCGTTCATTAGTATTAATGATATGTCATTACACTCGTTAAGTATGATAATGAGCAAATCAAATGCAGCGATAAACAGAAGATTGGTTCTCCTGCAGTCAGAGTTACAATTGAGTAGAAATTCTAAGGATAATTTTTGATTCAGAATTTCATATGACGACGTAATAATATTATTGGACTAAAGATTTCGATGCAAATTCATATTTAAACTCGACAGAAGATTACTCTATGTACTTTGAATATTTTACATATTTTTTTTTTTTTCTTTTTCTCTCATGTTGCATATTAAAATTTCCAACGAACGTATGAAGATCGATTTTGCGCTTCAAAATTTCCAAAACGGCATTTCCAAAACGTGTGAAATTAAATTTAGAAATTCCTTATCAGAGCTACTGACAAATTTTTGCTTTGCTTTCTTCAAAGATTTCCAAGAAATTTGCTCAGAAATTTTCATTCCTATTAAAATAATATTATTGAGCACGGACGTTTCGGATATTTTATAACTAGATCACTCGCTAGTGTACCTGTGTATCGAATGAATATACTCTTGAACGATTGTTCCATATTGTCTCCAGTTACTTACATCGAAACACGATTTTTCCATACCAATTGCGTCAGCTGCTTTGCTTCAGGTGCAGTCACTATCGAACAACGTTCGATATCATGTTCCTATCGTTATGGCAGTGAAATGTGTCGTATTCATGTACTTTACACTGTTTGCTCTATTGTTATCGATCGTAGAGGTTCGTCTTGAGGGTTTTAACAAAAAGGGTAGGTATTATTCATTTGGATTGATAATAATGATAGAAAAATTTACTTAATAATTATATCACATTCTATTTTGATCAAGATTAATCTATTCCATTTCCTACGATTCATACATTTTTGCATGTTACATTATATCCTGTACATTTTCGAAACTTCAGATTTTCCATAAAAGATATAAAGATCCTAGAATAATTGTATAAATCGTACAAATGTCGGGAAAGGATTTTTAGAAAAAGAGACTACATTAATCTGATTGATTATTTGTATATTTTGTATAATGTGTACTCGTATCATATGTACATCTATATATTTTTACACTTGTATTATACGAACCGTTTAATGCAAAAATTGATGTAAGCCAAGGAAATTAATTCCTACATAATAACATCAAAGAAATGTTACATCTCTCTTTCTCGTGAATCATGGCAAGCTTGTATCTAATGTATCAGTCTTTTAAAATATAATATCACATCAAATAAATAAACACTTTTGTATCAAACGATTTATATATCTTCTATATATATATATATTTTTTTTTTTTTCAAAATTCATCAATATAATCATAATAATTAAGTTACTGAAATTTCAAAATATTTTTTCTAACAAGACATACACTTGTGAAAGACTTTTAAAAATGTTCGAATATTTTCATGACTAAATTTCCTGGTTGATTGCAGGAACTATCGATGGCAACGATCACAGAGGTTGTGCATATTTACAGTGTAGAGGTAATGACGTCTGCGTTCATCGAAAATTTCGATGTAAAGATCCTCCGTGTCCTAGTATGCTGTACTGCGCGAGATCTCGAACAGGTAAGTGTCTCAACAAAGATACTCGTCGTCGACCTCCCTCTTGTTGCTGAAATTGAATTATATTACGAGACAAAGCGCACAAAGAACACCGTTGAACGATGCAATTTCGTATTCTGTGAATACGGGCTCAAACAGTTGTTTAAGATATAAATGGATGAAGTAAAGCGTTTAAGTTGTAAATAAGTCAGAAACTGGGTAAAGTCTGCAAATTTTTTTCACAGGTAAGTATCAAATGAAAAGTTTCAATTTTTTTTTTTTCGAGGCATAATGCAAATGCGAGTTTCAGCTTTGCACTTCAAATTCTTTTTAATTCGAAATGTTAATTCGAAACGGAGTTATTTGCAGAGAATGAAGGAAAATATTAAGTATTATGTGATAAATTACAGAGTTCGATTTTTCAGTTTATTGTTAAAGTTGTAATAGATTTTTTTTCTCTTTTTCAGAATCTTTAAGAGGTCCTTCCACCTGCAACACTGTACATTGCACCAATGGATATATGTGCACGTTAAAAGTTCGTCGCTGTCACTGGGACGAAAGTGAGTAATATTGCAATTTTTCTCTCTCTTTTTTTATGAATAATTTTCTCACTTTTATAACAAGAATAATTTGATTCATCAGTTTTTCATTCTTCTGTGTTATATACATTTTTATCTTCTTTCTAATTATATGTTTATATTTAATATATATTCAGATAATTAAGAAAAATAAACATGTCCACATTTCTTTAAAAATTATCACTGTAAATCCATTACGAATAGCAAAACCTACTAATTTCTTTAGTAATTAAAATTTACATAATTACTATCACACCAAATATATTTAGTGGAAAATAATCTTTACATATGCTAATTTCTTTAATTCAAAAAAGTCAGAAATATACTATTTCATACGCATGTAAACCAACTGCGTTTTAATTAGAATGTGAGCAACAGATAGCAAGATGTGTATCTCAGAGGGAATATTACGAAGGTCCAGCTTCCTGTGCCGGGTTCAAGTGTCCTCGAGGAAATCACTGCATCCTCCGGGAATCGTTCTGTGCCAACCCTCCTTGTAAATTAATACAAACATGCATGAAGAACAAAGGTCATATTATCTCAAAATTTTTTAAATATTTATCGTACCACAATATTTTATTATATGTAGCTGTAACAATTACCATTTACTATAGTTGTAAACTTTCAATAATATTCGTAATTTTTGTCAAATATGGATCTACCACCCTTTTTAATCCTTCAAGGATTAAACTCTTTATCAACAGTTGTTTTAACAATACTAAATTTCACAATTATATTTACTGCCACAACAATTTACTATTATTATACCAGTCTAATTATTACTGTGCAAATTTAAGTTTAAGTCAGCAACATCAGACGTCGTTCTCAAATAAATTTTACGATAAATAAATGATTGTTTTCGTAGATGTGCAGCTTTTATTTGTAAAATGTCGGAATCTTGGTTGCCCGTCGGAGTATGAATGTTTCTTACGAAGACCAGAGAGTAGTTGTGTGAGTCCACCTTGTAGACATACGCCAGATTGTACAATGGCAACAGGTGAAATTTAATTGAAATTGAATTAATAATTAAAACGATTCTATAAATTGTATCTCTCTATTAATGTCACGACGACTGGCTACATTCGATAGTAATTTTACTATAAATTTAAAAAGAAAATCAATTCAAATATATAAATAAATTAATATAAACGAGCACTTGTATTCAAGCTTATTACAATTCACTTTTCAATTGTCACTAACCGTGCGAGAAAATAATTCATAAAACAATAAAAAAAACACAAGTTTTTGTTCAACCATTTTACAAGGGGTTATTCATTGTACTCTAAGAAATAGTAGCTAGTCTGGTAATTTCAATATTAAATTTTTGTTAAATGCATATGTTACACAGCTGCGTTTCTTTGCACAATTTTTCAGAGAACGAAATGACGAATGAACATTGTCGTGGATGGGTGTGCCCACGAATGCAAACATGTTCCGCAAAAATTGTAGAATCTTGCGAGACGAACGACTGTAATATTCAAAGGATTTGTCACGAGTCACACGTGGTGGCAGCGAATGATTCTTCCTCATCTTTCTCGAGAAGATCTCTGAAGAACAATGACGATGTTTCTCTGAACAATACTGAGGTACGTTTCTTCCTTACTATGCAGAATGATTTTTATACATTAGATGGAAATATTAACGTAGATATTTTAATTTGTGACAATCCTTTAAATGTCTAATCCATACTGCAGTATTGTACAGATAATCTTATAATCGAATTGTTGCACACAATCTAAATAACAAGATGACTACTTTCTTCATTTAGCATTAATGATCAATCAATTAATATTATATTACTTAAAATTAGTTGGAGTTACAAATAAAATTATAATAGGAATTATAATAGAATTATTTCTTTTTAGTTGGAGTTATAATAAAATTATAATAGGTTAATAAAGTTTATAATATTGAAAATAAGATATCTAGTTAAATAATATATTATTAATATTATGTTACTTAAAATTAATTGGAATTATAATTTTACTATAATTCTATTATAATTCCTATTATAATTTTATCATAACTTTATTAATTTTATTATAATTTTCAATTTTATTATAATTTTATTATAACTATTATAATTTTATTATAACTCCAACTATGTTTTATTATAGCTCCAACTATAACTAAAAGTTGGAGTTATAATAAAATTATAATAGATTAATAAAGTTTATAATATTGAAAATAAGATATCTAGTTAAATAATATGTTATTAATATTACGTTACTTAAAATTAATTGGAATTATAATTTTACTATAATGCTATTATAATTCCTATTGTAATTTTATTATAACTCCAACTTTTAGTTATAGTTGGAGTTATAATAAAATTATAATAGTTATAATAAAGTTATAATAAAATTATAATAGGAATTATAATAGAATTATAGTAAAATTATAATTCCAACTAATTTTAAGTAACATAATATTAATAATATATTATGTAAAACTAGATATCTTATTTTCAATATTATAAATAAAATCTGCAATCATGTTTCCTGTCATATAATTCTCATTAATATTCCCATTTTATGAAACGTATAAATTTAAAATTTCTCGAAAGTTTGTTTTATCAGTTTTTGATTATCGATGTTTATCATTCTTTCAATATTAAAAACGATGAACATTTCTCCAGGTATCTGGGCACACGGATCAAAAAGATGGAGTTAAAAAAGCAGGGTGAATATCACATCTTAGTAATTTCTATCAAGTAATTTCTATTTTATTTCTGTAGAACCAGTTGCTAATATTTCTTTTTCTAAATTATGAAAGCTGTATCTATATATTTTTATAAATAATTATTCATTTATTCACAATTATTCATTTGCATATTGAGCACTCTTGAGTCATGGCTGAATCACCTGAAATCGAAAACTGAATTGGACGCAATCGAATTGTGGATAAAACACGCCGAAGAACATAAGGATTTCAAGGTAATACTCAAACACTAATTATTAGATTGTGGATTTTTATAAAAATTATTTTTGTATGACACAGTTATTGAAGCTGAGCTTAAGTGGAGACATATTTCATCCCCTGTAGATTATAATGAATATAATATAATTTTTGTACATTACGTGCATTTTGTGCATCATTGGACGCACTTAATTTTATTTAAGCATAAAAATCCGCAGTCTGCTAATTATATCATACCTAATCTTCCACAAAATTCTTTAATTAAATACGCGTTAAATTAAATTAGAACTTGTTTCAATTAGCTACCAATCTCATAAATTTTATTTTCATTTGCAAAATTTACGTCTTCACTTCATTTATCTATGTGTTTCATAGCGTTTCAACCTTCTGGAATTTTTTAATTAAAGATCTTGAACAAGAATCCCCTGCAATACAAGGTTCCATTATACCCTTCTTCACTGAAAACTTCCAAAATTAAAGTCTCAAATAGTTTCTACAGTGTGAGCTTCGGTAATCCTCTTCTCGCAAAAAACTTTCAAACATACCAAAATTGAAAATCTTAAAGTCTTTAGAATCGGCTAGTTCTCTTTTTCACGCATACGTTGTAGGATACTACAACATTTTTA
This sequence comes from Lepidotrigona ventralis hoosana, assembly GCA_002806875.1. Lineage (NCBI taxonomy): Eukaryota > Metazoa > Arthropoda > Insecta > Hymenoptera > Apidae > Lepidotrigona > Lepidotrigona ventralis. Next base: position 28,998 of record NIPQ01090504.1, read on the forward strand.
TCCATTTACTTTATCAATAACTCTCTCGTTTCTCTTCCATCGTATTTCTCATTTGAAGAAATATCTCTTGAAATAACATTTCAAATACAATTTATGATTCTTCAACTGATGTACCAAAAATGATTGAGATTTCTCACGTATGTTAGTTCGAATATGTACCATTTATTTGAGATTAAAATAATCCTAAGGTTCATAATAATTTTATAAAATAACAAGATCATACAAAGTATTCCTCGAGTAGAAAATAATAAAGTAGTTGAAATTCTTATCTTTTATCTAACGTCTAATATCTATCTGTACTTTCTCTATCTATTCGATGTAAACCCAAATCTCTGATCTGCCACTTATTGGTCCGTCGAAGCCACAAAGATTTTCCCAGCATCCTCAAAATACGACCTAACTTCTCTCCAAAGCTCTTCAGATCTCCCCGACAAAAGCGAGAGGATTATATTCAAGTATGTAAAATAAATCGATTTATTTAACGAAGCACAAATTGCCTGAAATTAATTCACTTGATACTATCACGAAACAGATTTACCTTTTTCAAGTATTGCAAAATATTTCTAGTACAAAAAACAATGAAGAATATTAAATGGAAAAAAATGTCCAAATATAATATCTGTATTCTGCACCGATATTCAGAGCCAATGTATGTCAAATGTAAAATGAAAGACGAGCAATCATTCGAAGACAGAAGGACAAGAGCAAAAGATTTAAGTATAAATAAGAGAAATAATATTCATTTCCTATCTCTTCTCGGTGGCACGATATAAAAAGTAAATCAATTCTCTAATCTGCCATTTATTGGCCCATCAAACCAACGAATGTTTCTCCAGCTCTCTCAGAGCCAAACTCACCGATCCTCTCCGATAAAAGCACTCGAGCATCCGTTATTTCCAGCAATTCCAAGATTGGCTTCGATCTATCAAGGACATACTCGGCTCGGCCGGGTACAGTGGCTGGCTCGAGGAAATTCTCGCGTCGTCGCGCGGCCAGCAGTTACGAAAATGGCTGCGAACATCGCACGACAAGGTGAATGCCGGGGGACCGATATTTCCGGGGCAGGAACGACCCGGAGGTACATTGACGGAAAATCCATACGTAGTTGGCGATACGATGGTAAGCGCACGATCGAATTTTCATCCATGAAAGGACTGAGAGGCGAAACGAGGGAATCGCATCGGCATTATTCACGGTCACCGGGATTGAACCTGCAACTCTCGCGCGTTTATTACGCAGATAGATCGTCTGAATTATGTTACGTGAGATGTCGACGTGATTTGTGACGCGCAGAGAGAGTGAGATACAATTTTTGGGAAATTATCGAGTTAATCGAGAGTAAAGTGTAACGAAATTAAGGGCCAACTTCTTGAGTTATTATTTGGTTGACTAATTGTAAATGAAGAAAGGGACGATTGATGGGGAAACAAGTAGAAAATGCACATAATATATAAAAATACGTAAATTAAACTAGAATTGTACATTGTTAAAGTAAAAATTAAATATTCATATTCATGGTATATATTAATTACGATACTCAGATTACAATATCATCGATTATACTTTCGTAAAATTTGTTAAAATGTTAAAAACTCTCTTCAAAGCTCTTGGAAATCTTTGTAAAAGAAAGTTAATTACGATCTGTCGTAACGAATGATTCCAGAACACATCGCCGCCGGACGATTCGAGCAAAGAAGTAGAAGAACTTGTGTCTCTTCTGAGAGAGAGAAATTTGACGAATATTTTAGAGAGGATTCTTGTTCCAAGCAGAGTTCTATTACCACCTTACGCAGCTTTGGAGGCTGCTCTTCTGAACAATCCAAGAGAATCTGATCCTTCTTCATTCTCTAGTTACCTTTTGAAATATCCTTCTCGTGTGGGGAGTCAATTTTCGTCATTGCGGCCGCAGACAACAGAAAATACTTACGATCGACAATATCTTGTGGTACCAGTGAAGAATATGAAGGAATTAACCGATTCTCAAATCATCGATTATAATTCCAACATACGACATCACCATGAAATTATTCGTGAGAATGAAAAGATGCCTGATGAACGAGATAATTCTTACTCTATCGTGAGTATTACTTTTATGAATTATTATTATCACTCTTCGTGCGTGTGGTAAAGAAAATTTTACACTTTCAATTCTACTTATTCTGAGTTGATATCGAGAAATAAATGAAGAAAGATGACAATTTAATTATATTTGACAATTAAATAATATTAAATAATAATTATATAATTATATTTGACTTAAAAAAAATTATATTTGACAATTAAATTTGATTCAAAAGAAATTACATTTAAATAGCAATTAATTAAAGAGCTGATAAATGAATAAAGATAAATGTGTAATGTCATTATTAATCTTAACTTTAATTTAATTTTGTATCTAAAGGGACAACTATTATTTAACTGATTGAAGTTCAGGGTACAATGTTAAAGAAATTAATAAAACAGTAAGATAAATATAACTTAACGAAATAAAATTAATAAAAAAAATATTATGAAAAGAGTTTAGTATTCTAAGTTCTTTTATTAAATTGAACTGTTCTTTAAGAACGTTCCAGAGAGGAAGATAAATTTATCATCAACCAGAGACGATAACTCATCTTTGAAGACTGGATTGCACGAGGATTTTGAAATGGAGTTTCCTAAGAAAGAAACGCATTCTGAAGATTCTATTGGTCTTTTGGGAGACAAAAGGTTGATGGGTAAAGCGCAGCACTTTGATGACGTTCCTGTTGATTTCCTGGAGAAGTTTCTTAAGTCTATGCAGTTCTTCCCGATTGAAAACGTGCCACAGACTTTTGATGAGAAATCTATTGAAGAATATCGCGAAGACGTAAGTTTTCTACGAAGCCTTTGGTACGACTATAATTGAACAAAAGTTTCCCTTGAAAGAGAACTTCTTGTTCTTTATGCACAACGCTCACATGATTTACATATGTGTGTGTATAATTTAAAGAAACGCAAATAATTATTATATTTCCTTTATTAATAAGAATGCAAATGATCAAATAATAATTATTACATCTCGTTCCACATAAAATACAAATGATTAAATTCTTTTGCTTTTACACATATTCAGAAATTTAGTAATTTGTAATTTAATAGTTTGGTAGTTCAATAATTTCAACATTTATTGTTACAACATAGTATTCTCTCTATTTTTCTCAGTGAATGCAAAAGGTTAATAATTAATAGATGTTAATAAATGTTTTTTCTTTTGACCTGTAAATATTAATAAACATTCTGTTCTTCCACTTAATAAGCACCCCTGTCAGGATTCATCTAAAACTTCCCAAAATGAGAAACACAATGAAAACAAAAAATGGGATTTAACATCTAGAAATAAAAATTCTGAAGAAAGTGAGCATCAATTTCCTTTCTCCAATGATGATTATAAGAACTTTACAAACAATGTCAAACCAAGTGTTAACGCTTCCTTTGACAAATTAGGTATGTTCTTCTTTCATTCTATAACAATCTATGCCTAATATTCTTTTTACAAACATTTTTAAATTGTAATTATTATTTTTTTTTTTACAATGTCAAACCAAGTGTTAACGCTTCCTTTGACAAATTAGGTATGTTCTTCTTTCATTCTATAACAATCTATGCCTAATATTCTTTTTACAAACATTTTTAAATTGTAATTATTATTTTTTTTTTTGTATATCGTAATTAATTCTACGATATATGTGTATTAAATTTGGATAATAAATAATGTAATTAATGTTCTCTTCTATCAAATCCATTGATAATTAATTACAAAATTGGCAGTAATTTATTTTTTTTTTTGTATATCGTAATTAATTCTACGATATATGTGTATTAAATTTGGATAATAAATAATGTAATTAATGTTCTCTTCTATCAAATCCATTGATAATTAATTACAAAATTGGCAGTAATTTAATCGAGACATTCAATGAAATAATATACTTATTTTAGATAATATTCAACATTTCAATTATTCAGATCAATCAAACGTTATCCATACAAAATTATCGTCAGAACAAGTTGATGATAAAGAGGATGAAAAGATAGATTTAAATTTGTTCTTCGAATTGAATAAAGAAAGTCTTTTACCTTATATACAAACCATACTGGAAATGATAAACGAAGAGCACGATACTTCCAGTCGAGAAACAGAATTGAATTTCGATGAAAGTTCGCTAAAAACATCTGTTTTGAATAGCGAAGAAGTTACTGCTGGTGTAACTAACTATAAAGTATCGGAATCTTTGAAGACTGAACCCAACAATATGAAAAAAATTCTGAATAATGATTCGCAAGTCTTGGAAGAAGAAACATTTGACAAAATTTCTGCTAAAACTCAAATAGAAACAGCTTCGACAAATTCAGAGTTACAACAGGTTTGTACAACACTTTTTTTTTAATTCCAATAAATTTTAATAAATTATACCAATGTTATACTACAGATTAAATTAAAATTTAATGAAAAATATTTTAGATATTTGAAGCTTTCAAAATGGTGTGACATTTTAGAATATTAATACTTAAAACTGAATAATATATAAATTTAATAAGAAGTACTATCTTTATTTTTTTCTTTTATTAACTATATTTTAAGTGGCAGATGTTTTTAGAAAAATACAATAACAAATAAAAAATACTTTCTTTCCTTTTTGTATTATAATATATGTTGGCTAAAAATGGTAATTTCAAAGA
>NIPQ01090505.1:0-16907 GCA_002806875.1 Lepidotrigona ventralis hoosana
GCAAGGAGTTAAATAATTCGCCTAATTATCCGGAGAGGAGGGGGGGAAGCGATCGAGCCTGCTCTACAGTTGCCGGTTCTCATCATTTCGATCCGCTCTTAATCCCATGTTGGACAGCGAAGGACCGCGATGCATTATTTCACGAGAACATCTCGGCGCTCGGTTCTCGAACGCGGTATCATCGCGTATCGGGTATCTGTTGGGCCGAGGCGAGGCACGTTGTGTGTGTGTACACTTAATAAAGTAGAGGTGTGGAGTTCCGCGATAGCGGCTCGCGGAAGTTATGCCCGACCGGAATCGCTGTTAGGTCTCCGCGCGGCAACGTTTGCTGAATTATCGCCGGCCGAACGCTGCGCATAATACAGCGACGCACTCTGTTTCCCCGATTACCCGCCCCATCAGACTACCTGGACGATCGTTACCGTGATTATTTTCAATCCCAGGTCGAAATCTGCGTTTAAAACCACAGCTTTTAAACACACACACATACATTGTGAATGTACGTTTGAATTATAATTATGATTGTGGACGATCGGATTTCTGCAACGTTCTTATTTATTCGTCGAGTGTGTGTTTGATTCGTTGCATTTTGGCTTTCATTTGAAACCGAGGATCAGCTACGAATTCGGCTGAATTCGATATAGCCTGCAAAGTAATAAAATCAGAAAGGTGGAGCAACTTTTTAAAACTATTTAAAATATAGATATCCAGAGCAATGTTCAGTAGGCGATCCATTTAAAAAAAATTGATAAGGATCGGGTTTCCGTTTAAATTCTCCGTTGGGTGGATGTAATTTGATGCAGAAACGATAGATATCCTTCCATCGGTTTTATCAAAGACACTCCATTTTCGCGGACTGCTGCCCGAACGAAGCTACGATATCGCGCGATAACTCGATCAAGCCCGATAACCTGGTATTTATTATCCCCGGAGATCTCATTTTGATACTCGTTGGCTCGCCCTCTCGCGGCAATGCGTTTCTTCCACCGGAAGTTGCACGTCCAGAACTACACGCTTGAATACGCCGCGAGATACCGCGTTTGATTGAAATACTGAACACCGTTTCTAGGAACGCGTTTTCCACGAAATTCCTCTTCCTCATCGCTGCGGCTCGTAAAAAACGAAAAAAAAGCTCTCAGCGCGACTCTGATACTCGAAACAAGCCTCTTCAATGCCTGCCGAGACACTCTGCCGAAATATTCGGAAATAAATATACACTCATTATCGCACGTTTGAATTTGAGTTTTCAGCGCTCTTCTTCGATCGACTAACTAATAAGAAAGTTGAAATATTTCCACGAAAGACGACGAGGCAAAACTTCTTCCTGCGTCGCGAAATGTTCGTGCGAGAAAGGTCTCACGTTTCGTGACAAGAAGTACCGTGGCCAGCGAAACGAGCCTCGTGGGAAATCGTTTTTGAATAACGTGCTCTTCGACCACGGTAACCAAGTTGCTGTTCCAATTAACGGGCGGCGATAAAACTGCGGGTAAAACGGTGGCTGGCAACGGGATATTTCGAAGTAACGTGACTATCCTTCATCCAGATGCGTTAATCCCCCGATTTATTTATTGCCTCTTTTTGTCATTTTCTCTTGATTGAAATTAAAAGCGATTTAAAAGAATAGAAGAAAGAGGATAGAGAAGTGACGGTAGCATCGATCGAGATATACGCACGATATATCGAGTTAAGAGGGGATTATCGTTGCGCGGAGGGATCAACGCGTTGCCGTGGCGCACGATAATTATTTCTGCGTTAGCCATAATTATTGCCGGGGTGGCAATTAATTCCTGCCCGCGCAGCAATTAATTTATTGCGGCTTGATTAATTGCCGCATGCTCGCCGCCGGAGAGACAGTTCGTTATTGTGCTGCTGGATCGCCCTTTTCGCTCCGCTGCAAAGTCCACCGTCAGTCATCCCTTTTCCTAAGAAGAACTCTCCCCAGACATCCGGATCGTGCATCGTGCCTCCTCCTTCGTGGCAAGAATTCACGCGAGTACGTCTTATACGCAATACCTGTAATCCAACGAGATGACGAGCGAAAATTTCTACGACCAGAGACTGAAAAGTTAATCAAATCGTAAGGTAATGCCTGTTGGATTATTCGGCGAAAATTTGACGAAACACTCGAAAGAAACACTTCGATTTAACTTACATTGGCCCGGGTAATTCAGTTTCTTGCACGCTTGATCGATATTTTCTTCTCTTCTGGCGTTCTTTTGAGAATTGAAATATTAGGTGCTGCCTAATAGAGGAAGACTCGTACATACACGCCACGAAAACGGAGGATTTTATTAATTGCCCGGATCCGAGAACCATTCGGGAACGGTTTCTCGTGTCGAAACGAAAATGCAGTCATCGATAATACGCGACCCACGACGAACAGAACTGTGGTGTATATTTCTTCGGTTATCGGGGGAGGATCGAGCGACAAATGGCGGTGCCGGTCCATTTTGCGGATGAGATATTGCGTAGATTTTCACTTTTCACCGTGGACCGTGGCCATTTGCGGCGAGATCTTTGAACGCGCTCGTAGAAACGATGTCCGGTGCATCTCGATGAAGGATGCTGTTTGGGAAACACGATTCGTTCCGAGGCCGCGTCCTGGCTATTGTGCGCCCTGGGACACGTCGAATTTTTCAAAATATCCACCAGGTAGAAATTCTCCTTTCGTCACGCTGATCTTTCGATACATTTGCCCGGATACGCGCGATTCCTACGTTTTACTCGCCGAAAAATCATCGTACGAGTAGGAAATCTTTTTCATAGCAACATTGATTACAATCTAATGCATCTCTATGCTTACCGTATTCAAGGATTTTATCAATAGAATGTTTAATGTTAGAATGTAGAAAAATCCTACGAGCAGGTAGAGACAACTATCCAAAAGATACTTCTTCTACAGTTTATTGGAAACCTTGATACACTCGAGCTTAATCATAAATATTATGGATCGTACAATGCTATATTTACAAGTAATTCGATCGAGCAGGTGGATCCTGTTTGCTAATTGTCGATTGTATACGGGATGGGGGAATGTATGTCTGATGAACGCGTACACGAAAACGTGTGAAATAGTTTCCGCTACGACCAGGAGGGGAAATTAATATTTCACAGACTGACGAAAGTGCAGCGTTTCCACGCCGAGGAAATGCTTCCGCAGAATGAATTATCAATGAGAGCTGAGCTACGTTTCTTTGGCTGCCCCCGATGAAACGCGCGGGGTCATCTCACGTGTAATGCGAAATATTATTTAATCCTCGCTGGCCGTTCGCTGTGCTCGTGGCAATAACTTTGATGCTCCTGCCTCTCGAGAATTTAAAAAAAAAAAAATCAAACGAAGATACAAAACGAGAGAGAATAGTGTCTATGACGAAAGAGAAAAAAGAGGAAAAATCCAGATTCACTTGGACGCTGCTATAGTATATCATTATGCATATAAGTGTAAACCTAGATATTGTAGCTGTTTATTGCATAGCGATGTTTATATCATACGATAATGCATTATTCGCAAACATTCAGAAACTTCGGTTGTAAAAATGTGTTGGTACATGTCTCGAAGATACAGCTGTGAAGTAGCATTCGCGTGGACTTCAATAAACTGAAAACGTTTGATTATCGTTTTCACGAAACGGCTGGTTTCGATTCTGCTTCGACTTTCTATATTTTCTATATTTCTCTTTTATTCTTTCAGCTGTTGTTGCATCGAGAAACCTCGATGATTTCTGTGTTTTTGAATATGGCGAGTAATGCTGTTAGACATACTTAAAGTACTGAATCTCATCAAACGGCGTTAGATCGTATATCTAATCGTTTCGATCTCGTGTAGTAACGTTCGCGCGAGCGGGAAAGATTGAAAAATCAAATATTTTTCACTCCCCAGTCGCGCGTTCGATACGGACAAAATCTGTGGCAAAATCCTCGACTACCAAGTTCGCCTTTGATCGTTGTTATCGACGGACGGCAACTCGCTTGTACGCGCGATGAACGAAGAAATCACAATTGGAAATTGTTACAGAAGGGAAAGAAGCACGAGTATCGATCGATTAACGTTCATCGACGGCTATTAAAAAAAGGAAAAAGTAAAAAATCTACGCCTAATCACATTTATCACAATATACATATATATCCTTTACTTTATTCTATACTTTCCTAATTTTATTCGTTTTTTTGACTACTCACTTTTTACAACTCATCTCACACTTTACACAAACCAAAATGCACAATTATCAAGTACTCTCGTGAGCGTAATTTTTTCACTCTTGTCGACCATCGATTGGAAATACAAACGACTAATTTTACCGATCGAGCTTGTGCCCAACGCCATTACCGATCGAGTCCTACAAACACGGTGATTGTCCTCGCTTTGTTACCGATTGAGAGGATCGGTGATTTCCCTCGATACACTCGTACCGACAGAGCCGTCGCGAAGAAGAAGGTGAGGAGGAAATATACTCGCATGTACGTTCAAGAGGCCGCGCATTAGTTGATCCTACCTTTATGAGTCATGTAACTTATGCTATCGGACAGAAGCTTTTCCCTAGCTTGTCTTCGAATTCTCGAGCACATTGCTAATATCGTCCCTGCCATTAGGCAAACGAAGCCACAACCGATTCCGATGATCGTGCTGAGAACCGTCGATCTCAGGCATACTCTGTCGTTCGTCGATTCACTAGGTCCTGCAAAACATACCAAGATACATCTTTTCAATGTTAAAAAAAAAAAAAAAAAAAAAAAAAAAAAAAAAAAAAAAAGNCATGATATACCGATCCGATACTTTGCTAACATTGATTCTACAAATCTCAACGAAGCTGAACATGTGGAAAATCAGATCAATTACCACTTCGGAAAGCTGTGGTGGAGTTCTGGAAGAACTCCGTGTCTGCTTCGCCTTCCTGAAGAACACGCAACGACTGGAATAGATTGACGTTCTCCGACAAACTCGTGGCTGGCGTCGACGAGCCAGCAATCTCTGGCAGCGAACGTTTGGCCACATTTTTAGCGTTCCTCCAATGACACGGTTGGCTCTGTGCATGTATAGAGCAACAGGTATTTAAACCTCGTGCCAAGGGATATCGTTTTGATAAAGCGCGTCCATTACGCGGCGATTGATCGCGAAATTGCTGTCAATCGTCCCCCACTTACCGGACATCTCCCGTGGCACATTCTCACGTCGCACTCGATGTAAAGAGCCGGCGAGCCAGTGAACCTGAACGTCTTCATATAGGCGAAAACCTGCGTCTCGAACAGACCGCTCTCCGACCAGGATCCACGGAATCTGCTGATCAATTTATCATCCACCGGACATCCGTACTGATCGATCAGTTGGATTCTCTTGTTCCCGCCGTTGTGGGCGTAACAGTCGTTCACGACGATGTCGAAACCATCTGCGAACACGTAAATATTCAAGTCGCGCTTTGAATTCGATATGTCGGCCGACGATCTCTATCTACTGAGACGACATTTTAATTGAATTAATCAGGCCCTTTGTTCGTCTTCTCTGATACTCGAACGAGTATCAGAACCGAATGTGTCGAATAAGATGGATTAAATGCTGTACATCGATACCACTTATGATTCCATTTTATCAGAAGTTCATTTCACTGGGATTCACCCAGTTCCAGGAGGTAGTTCATCAGAGCATTGGAATTGCCACTGGTTATCGATTTCTCTTCGTGGAGGAAGCCCCAACGCGACTAATTTTAGATCCTCTCGAAGGAGAGACACGCTCGTAACAGGGTCTCTGCTAACGCGTCCCGTTATCCCGGTGGAATAACACCAGGCAGATGTTACATACTATGTAGCGCCAGGCGATTAGTTCGCCTCGGCCGCGTGGAATCGACGTTAAGAGTAGCGGCAACGTGAAAATGCGTACCGTATTTGCTGCGCATGTAGATAATGAGAGTCAGGGGATCGCCGACGCGAACTGGTCCAGCCACTCTAGTTCCAGTGGTCCCGTAACCGTATCTGATTTCCATGTAACACTCCGGTGGCTGCAGGGTGAACACTACGGGATTCCCCGTCGCCACTCTGCAAGAAAATATCCGCGTTAAGCCTGGCCCATGTAACGCATAACGTATAAAAAGTAAAATATCACTCTGAAGTTGAAATATTATTATTATAGCATCGTAGGTTATATAATCTGTAGTTATTATATTTTTAGTTGCATTCAATTGCAACAGATGGCCTTTTCGAGGAAGAGAGACTCGAGCGAGTTGGAAAACGGAGTCGATTCGAATCGAGAGAGCCGTTGAAAAGGAGTTTATTTGAGTTGTTCTTTACTAACATTATCATTAAATAAATATCATTCATATTTTATCTCTACATTATTGAAGTGTTATTAATACGGAGAGAAAGAAAGGGTGTTAAAAAAAATCTCGGTACCGAGATACTTACTCGACGTCGAGGAACGGAAAGGTGACGGTTTTCCAAAAGTCGTAGCCGTATTCGCAAGTGACTTTGAAGTGCTCGTCGAACTCTTCTTCGATCAGCGGGTTGTACTGCACCGTGACCGTGTTCCACATCAGGTTTTTCTGCAATCGAGCGGTGAAAAACAGCTGTTTAAGCGAAATTATCGACCATCGATCGATCGGCCATTAGCTAACCGAGTGTGAAGGACAACGAAATATTCTTGAAAGACGTAACACTTGGAATACTACCAAACAGGCTGCGTTTCTTTTTAACAGAGGTAGAAGAAGAATATCGACCATCGATCGATCGGCCATTAGCTAACCGAGTGTGAAGGACAACGAAATATTCTTGAAAGACGTAACACTTGGAATACTACCAAACAGGCTGCGTTTCTTTTTAACAGAGGTAGAAGAAGAAAGAGAGAAAAAAAATGGTAGAAGATGAAAGAAAAAGAAAGAGAATGGAAGAGAAGAGTTAGAACTTTGCTCCTACTCGTTCCAAGATCTCTATATGTTCATTCAATTACTCCATTTAATGGTACGTTTTTTTTTTTTACTCGTTTCGTACGATCCTTCCAGCGATTCCATCGAGAACTACTTGAGAATCAGTCCTGGTCTTTATCTAATTCTTTGTCTTTTTACGTTCTCTCTAATCGTAACTCATTGTCAGAACGAACGGACACGGTTTCAGTACGGCCGGCATAAATCACGGTACGTTCGCGCGCGCGATTCAATAAATCACGGGAGAACGTAACAGAATTATTAACACCGTCGTGGCTTTATGATCCGCGCCCGCTAAAAAGGTTCTCTAACGGCAACAGATCGTATTAATACGTCGAGTCTCGCGATCGTTAAACGTCCAGCCGGACGATTCTTCCTCCTCTTCCTCTTTCTTCTTCTTTTCTTTCTCCATCTTTTTTTCGTACACGCCAGCCATTATTATTCCTTGCCAAATGAGATAAGCGGTCACGCTGCGATCGTAACGAACCACACCGTCTGTCTTTCACCGCGCTCTTACACAGAGACATTGCTGTACTTCGGATCATATGTTACTCGTCTAGAACGTAGATACACAAATGTAGATGGACTTATGGAAATTCATATTTCTACGAGTAGAATTCGTGAAATGGAACCTAGACACCCGGATGATTTATATAAAGAGTTCCGCGTTTCGAAGTAATTTTATTCTAGATATTCTCAAGTATTACGTACATCTCTTTTTCATCATTAAATCGGGATTTAATTTAATTTCATAATTTCTTTCTGACAAATGAAGAAAGTAACGTGTACAAGAATTAAGTCCACATTTTAGAATTTCAAAGAAAGAAATATAATAAGAAATATAAGTGGAAAGGAATTGAACAAGGAAAGTAACAATTAAAAATTATTTAACAGTATTCTCGAACCGAGACGGACGAATACAAAATAAAATAAAGATAATTATTATTTTTAGACGCATCTCGTAACGATTTGCTTTGTTTGTTAGGTGTAATACTTCTCTCAAGGAGTAACACCAACTCGCGCCTCTGTTCGTTTCCAAAGGTAAAAACATTCTCGTTTGATAAATGGTCCGAGATGGTTTTGCAGCGTGCCAGTGTACACACATGTCCGTGTTACGTACCGTAGGATTCTTTCGGCTGTCCTGATGATGAGTGTTCTCGCCGAGGGTGCCGCAACGATTCAGCTGGATGTAGAACTCGTAGTAGTCGCGGCCAGTCCCGTTCACGTACATGCAGTCCGGGTCATAGGAATAGCCTTTAATTGAAATTGATCGTTCACCGCCCACGCCCACGTGTACAAGTACATATTGAGACATCTATTGATAACGAATCTCAATTGCCAAAGAGATGACTTTAAATTTTATTAAGATTCTAAAGGTCCGAAAGAAAATCAAATTTCGTAAAATTGGACAATTCAGAATCGATTTCATTAGAGACCAATCACTGTTGTTTCAATCTAGTTTTTCACTGTACCGAATTTCTTCGAGAAAGTTTGTTCTGGAGCTGGATCTCGATTTATGTCTATCCTACTGTATTCTAGTATTATTAGATTGTCGAAAAAAATAACTGCTCTTTGCGTGAATTTTTCACGAGAAATAAAAACTTTTGATTATCTTTTAAATTATCTTTCGTTCAGATGCAAAAAATTTCAAAAGGTTCTTATCTCTTTTTTTTTTTATAAGTTCCAAGAACAATTCGATATCTTCATCAGCAGACTAATTTTGACAAAATTTTAAGATTTCTTGTTGAACAATCAGCCATCGTATTCGCGATTGAAAATGACAATGAACTTGCAATTTAAACTGAAGTTAGTTACATTTTAAGGTATATTCATCTATTAGGGGAAAAAAACGCAATTACTTTTTGACCAAGCCAATAAAAGATTACTCGTCACGTTAGTGCACTACAAATTGTCAAATGTTATCGTGGAAACGAAAGGAACTAATATACCAATCTGAACGAAACGGAAATCATGTTCGAACGGAGCGCGCACAAAATTGAATAGTATGGAAGCAGGACCGGTGGTGAGCAAGGACGAGCTATTTGCAGGTGCATCGTGCAACGAGCAGGCAACGCGTTATGCTTGTTTCAAAATAACGGAAGTGTGCACGGTTCGACTATGCCGGTCCGGGAGACGAACTCGCCTTGGAAAAAAAAGAAAAAAGAAAAAAGAAAACTCTCTCTTTCTCTTTCTTCTTGGCTGTTTCTCCATCTGTGTGCCCGCTAGTGGCGAACCTCAGCGAGATCGTTTCACGATAATGTCCTGCCATTAGCTCGTCAGCATCGAGCGTTGTGTCCGCCGAGATGATGATTGCGAGGTCGTACAACGCGGACGTGATAGCACGTCCTTTGATGCGCGGATGCTCGCGGCCACGTCCCCACGATGTTAATTCCCAAAGGGCTACTTACCGGCCGNGCACGATATTAATTCCCAAAGGGCTACTTACCGGCCGAGTACAGCAGCCCGGCGAACGAACCGTTGAAACCGATCCTGATCTTCATGTAGTCGTCCTGACACTCCGCCTCGATGTCTGCGAATTTTTCATTCTCGTTAAAATAAAGGGATAATAAAGGGATACATTACTGTGTAGTGAAACAAGGGGACAAATTAGCCAAACGCGAATTAGTCTATCTCTGTCGATCGTTCTCGCCTTTTACAGAAAGTCGGAGATGCGTATTTTTTTAACCGTTTTCAAGTTTTTAATTGAATTTTCTTTCTAACTTCCATCGAGAATATGGCAGTCTGGCGTAATCTGAATCAGTCAGAATTAAATCTAAAATTAAATTACGATTATCTACATCGGCGATTCCTGAAAGAAAGTTTTCTTAGGTTAGCTAAATGAAACGACTGAAATTAACCTAATTACCCAAATTAGAACTCTATAACTTTGTTTTTGTATTTCTCTTTTTTTTTTGGTGCAATTGCCAATATTATTACGCGTACCATAGGTTGGGAGCCGTTGATTTATATCGATATTCGAGGCTTCAAAATTTGATATCAGAAAATCACGAAGCTCGAGAGACTGTTGATTTTTTGAGAAGCTCGAGTTCATTCAATCGAGAAGTCAACAGCGAAGCGCGTCTATCAACTCTTTTCGTCCCCCAAAATCAAGGAACCCAACTTTCCCAGACTCATCAACACCTGTCCGCCTTTACGATCGGAAGCTCTCATAAAGCATCGCCAACGGGGTAACGAACCTTCGCGACAACAGGCAAAGAGAGAGGAACCAGGATGCCGAAACGTTTCGTGTCGAAACGGTCGGAAAATCGGGGGCCCATCCGGTGGTGGGCGGAAAGCAGCGGAAAACCGGTCGCCGATGACGAGTGAAAGTAAACCGGCGAAGCCCCCTTTACAAGGCGCTCTTCGTGGTAAGGAGCCGTTTCCATCGTAAAACGACGTAATCCAGTGGAAGATGGACGGCGTTAGATGGAGGCTGAAGATAGTCACACTCGAGGTACTACTCAATGATACAACGTTTCACCAGGAGAACGTTTCCCGCCCGTTCTTTCTCTCTCTCTCTCTCTCTCTCTCTCTCTTCCTTTCTTTTTTTTCTTTACTCTTCAGCGTGGTCGTGTAGGTTGGCACGCGTGCTACTGGCGCACGCGTTTTCGACCGGTATGCACGCACGCTTATTAGAATTGCGGATACGTTCTGCTTTGTGTTCAGAGGCCGGCAAAACGTCCGAGAGTAAACAATGGAGGAGGCGGTTACGCAACTCCGATACACACTCGTGGCCTCGAGTATGCGCGGGAAGGAGTATACTATCCCAAGGGGGTGTCACGACGAACATTCTTCATTCGCGATGTGCGGCTTTCGCCGGTGGCTTCTTTCATCGTTGGTTAACCACTTTGCATCTATGCACGAGATATGCACGCTACCGGTCGTTAGAGCGGAGTATAATGCGGATAATCATTTTTCATTTTTCATGCGGAATCTTAATCGCGGAGTTAGAGAGCGAAGATCGTGCTCTCGGACCAAGACCAAGCTCGGTGGTCGACGTTCGATCCTTGACACTCTCCCGTACGATTTAATTACGTAGTATCTCTCGTTTCAAACGAATCCACCTCCTATCCATCCCTCTCTCCCCCCCCCTGTTTAACCCCTGATTACGATTCACCGTGAGAACGAAATAAGCACATTGTTGGTCCCGGTTGCTCGGAGAATCCAAACGTTGCTCGAGGCTCGGCCTTTCATTTAAATCTCGTTACGCTAAGCTCGTAAACTTCGTTCGGACGCTACGAGCGAGCAGTCGCCTCGGTGTAAAAAAAACGCGGTGTAACATGGTTGTTAAGGGTCAAATTATAGGAATGCCAGATGCGTGCCTAGCTTGATCATCGCTCTTCTCCCCCGGTAATCATTCCACGAAGGCGTACGTTCCTCCTTCTGGAGCAGCAGTCGATCGTTCGCTAATTGCTCGCGTGCTCTTGTTTCTACGCCACCGCGATTATATACTGGCTTGTTTGGAAAAACTTTGTACCGAGAGTGACATACTCGAAGGCTGAGAATCACCGAGAGTGGCCGAAACTTTTTTTTTTTTTATAANATTGGAATAAATGTTATCTAATTTTTTTGTTCAATTTCGTCTGGATCCTTCCGATTTCTCTCCTTTCGAATACAGCAGTGCATCTTTGCCCACTTAAACGTCCATCGCTATTCCCACCAATTCGATTGTTTCGGACATGTATCGATCAAAGTTAGAAAAATTTCATATTAAATAAAGAATACATATTGTACGTATTAATAGAATTACACTATGTGTATTGTTAATTTAATATCGATGAAAATGTAACAAGACCTTTATTCAAGATTTCCATTGAATTATCGATCAACAACTACTATTATATGAAATTTTCAATAAAATTTCGAGAAATATAGATCAATTACTTTTAGTTTAAAAGTATGTATGTGTTAAGTTTGAAATAGTTCAAATGTATTCAGTTTGAATGAAATGTTAAAATTTCTTAACCATCGAATAATGTAGTTTCGGTGCCAATTCGTCTACTTGATTACGTATCCGCTTTCGGTCCCAACTGTGGATACCTAAGTGAGCACTAGTGCAAATGAAAGAAAAAAAGAGGAAGAAGAAGAAGGAAAAGGAGAAGAGAGTTTAATCAATAGAGGAGAGACTACTTGATTACGTATCCGCTTTCGGTCCCAACTGTGGATACCTAAGTGAGCACTAGTGCAAATGAAAGAAAAAAAGAGGAAGAAGAAGAAGGAAAAGGAGAAGAGAGTTTAATCAATAGAGGAGAGGAAATAAAGGAGAGAAGTCAACGTGTCGAACGCAGTGGTTTCCCGCACGGCGTCGGGAGTGCCGTACGACTTTCCAACACCGTTTTAATTGCGTCCACTCTAACGGTAGCCATCGCGTCCCGGACCACGTCGAGGACGCTGTTGTGCACCAACGATGGATCGATCGATCGATCAAACGCTTCCTGGCTGCCAACGAGTCTCTACTCCGAGGAGTGACAATGCTCTTGACGAACATCCGCGCGTTGTAACGGTTCCCCGAGGGTTCGAAACGTTCCTCAAACGATGGATCGATCGATCGATCAAACGCTTCCTGGCTGCCAACGAGTCTCTACTCCGAGGAGTGACAATGCTCTTGACGAACATCCGCGCGTTGTAACGGTTCCCCGAGGGTTCGAAACGTTCCTCATTCGAGATTCCCACTCTCACGAGAGAGCGGGATTTTAGACGAAACGAAAGTGAAAGAACAAAATTACGTATGCATATCCTCTTTCTGTAAAAGTATTGTACAAAAAATCTGCAAGCAAGATTCGCCGAATCGAGATTCCCACTCTCACGAGAGAGCGGGATTTTAGACGAAACGAAAGTGAAAGAACAAAATTACGTATGCATATCCTCTTTCTGTAAAAGTATTGTACAAAAAATCTGCAAGCAAGATTCGCCGAGTCAAAGTGATTCTTCGACACTGCAATTACCGACGACTAAAAATACTTTGTGGCAAAGAAATTGGAATAAAGTGTGTAGAACGGGGAGAAGTTGATAACACACAAGCCTCCAGACATAGACTGTCACAAGCATATAAGATTTTCGTGGGAAATTATAAATTAGTCATTCTGACCATTTTGGCAGCTCTGGTGTGTTAAAACTAATTCAAAATTGCTTCAAATTTCGCATAAATTTCGAATTTACTTTTTTTTCTCTTTTTCATCGTGTCTTTGTCGTTGCGAAACGAGCACTAAGTCGGTGGAGAAAGAAAAAAAAAAAAGAAGAAAGGTCGTTTCGTAGTATTTGGAAAATCGAGTTACTTACGTTGAACTCTAGTGGTGTTAGGCCTGTATCTCCTGTGTTCCCGATCCCAGGTCTCTGGATGCCTCTTCCAGTCTTCATCCCCGACCACTCCGGTACCTCCGGCTGTTCCTTGCAGACCCTGAAGAGTTTGAAGAGCTTGAAGATTCGGGCTCAAGGGTCTTCCTTTTAACGACGGTATCGGTACGTACGCCGCTCCTTCCCCAACGTACACAACCTTCGTTCGAAACGAACAAAATTCACTCGATTAACAAAGATGGATTCGATCAGTCGATTCGAGACCCGTTTCTAACCAAACGGTAATTTTTTTCTGGAATTTTTAGACTTTCACGAGGCTGGAAATCCGATAATTTTGTGGATTTACATTTTCAGTAATCATATTTATTACGTGGATACTCTCTTTCTAACACTCGCGCTAATTCTGGGCCTCGATTGGTCAACGAGAATTTGTTGAGAAATAGTTTACATGTTCTTCTTACTAGTTCAACGTAATCTGTATTATTTACGAGGACATTAGAACAACTTTTATAGTGAACCATAAAAATATATGTCTTTTCAGTATCAGATTTGATACAGTACGAAGAGTATTTTCAAGATACTCGTCTAAAATTTTTCTTTTTCTTTTATTTTTTGCGTGCTTCATATGGAGGAAAAAAATCTGTTCGCAAGTATAAATATAATACTCTCCAAAAGGGACATTGTGAACATTCGTGGTTAAAATTACTCAAATAATAAAAACAATTCTTAGTCAATTGTTTCAAATTTCGATTATACATCGTCGGCCACATGAATGAATGAATGAGTGTCATTCGTTTACATGGAATCCAGCAGAGTCACCGTTAAAACTCAGAGTTTGTTAAAACTTTCAAAAACTCCATACTTCCAATTTTTCTCTCCTATCAGAAGTAATTCTAACTATTTTAAGTTTAGTCATACGTATTATTTCTAAGGATGAAACGAGTAAGAGAAGGCACGTGGTCGGTGGCAAACGCCATGCTGCGCAAGAAGTGCCGCGAACAGCCAGCAATGGAAACGATCGTGTCGTTACACGCTCTTCTTTGCCGATCTTTCGCCCCTTTTTACCGTCGTTTCATTGCTTGTTTCTTCGCCTGTTACCAGCTCTAACGACGGATCTCGGATTCTTCCTCAGATTCCGCTTCCGTGTGTTCGTCGNTTTCGAAAGTAGACAATTTCTTATCTCACGAATGAATTTAAAACTCCAAAAATTACACTTAAGACTCTAATTACACTTCTTAAGAATTCTTCTGTCATAATAAATTCAATGAAAATATTAGAAATATCCCTCATATTGATCTCTAAGATTATTTTCACCAAATCCCCTCTATATATATTTTTAAATGTGATTCGTCACATATCGTAGCAAGAATATTCGATATAACAAGAACACTTGGAACAGTTATTCCGGAGGATTTCTCGTTCCTCGAATGAATTCAGGGCCCAAAACGATGTCTCTGTGTTCGATGTTTAAGATCAAATGTTTATCTACGATATTTCCTACGGGTACGTCTGATCGTCTTTGCCGATTAAGCATCACTCTGAATCGTGTCGCAGTGAACCCGTTACGACGTGCGTGGATAGAGCATATTCCTTTTTAACACACGAGATCCTCGTTCCGGCCTTCGATGGTCTCTCGAGTCTCATCGTGACACGAGCGCTCATCCGATGATTAACGGTCGCGCGGTTAGGGCGTCGAAAGTCATTAGTCGAGCTATGATCGGTCAGATGTGAGGCTAGGTGAATGTACTTATCGTATCGCGGTAAGCTTGTCCCTGACCTACACCTGTTCGCCAGGCAGAACCCGATTATCCAATTATTTAGAGTTTCTTGCCAGTTCCACTCGTAAATCGTAACACCAGAAGAGTTCTCTTGCCGCATCATTGACAGAGAAGATTCGTCGAACACACGTTTTGCGATCTTTCTTCTCACGCGAGTTGTTTCATTGTAGCAAGTAGATAAAAATTCAGGATCGATTATCGGCTGGAAAGAAGCCGAGTTCGAAGACTTTGTAAATTCTTGGGAGACTAGGAAGATGATTTATCGCTGGCAAAATGAAGAATAATCGACGTTTCTCGCTCTTTTTTTTTTGGATAATCGTTTGTGGATTAACCATAGGCGTGCTAGTTAAAAGTGATCTACGATGCGGAAAATGTATTCCTCGGTTCGTTGGAAGAAGTAAAAAACAGTAAAAATTCATTTTTCGTGGAAATTAATAAAAACTTAGTATTTAGACGAAATAGTTCGTAAATCTGAATAGTTTCTTATTCAATACGTCTTTGCAAATATTACAAAATTTTGATTACTCTTCTAGTGGAATAAAAGAATTTATTAAAATGATTGATTGAGTTGATTTTTATCTAAATCTATCGTGTGCATTAGTTTCGAACCGTACAATTTATAATTAATAATTGGTGACTTCAGTAGTACAACTATAGCAATAGCAACTTTACAGTGTGGAGATAGATTTATTCTTTTCAAAATAATGGCTTCCGATGCCTCGATCGTTGATAAATATTGTAATTCTTTTTTCGTTCAACGCACATTTATACGTAATTTATATTTACTTCTTAAATGATCAACTGCTGACTTTTTTGAGAAAAAAAAAAAGAAAAAAAAAACAAAGATAAATTGTGAAAAAACAGACGTTCGCTGGAGGGACATGGTTCGATGAAGGTGAACAATTCGCAAGGTGTACGTGAATGATGGAACCGACGCGACGATTTCGACTTCCATTTCGCAACGATACTCACAGCATCGTGGTCGCTGGCCTCGTGAGTTAACGCTTCTCTGGTTTCGTTGTGAAGCGAGTCGTCGTCCTCGGGGCCAGATCCGCTTCCTGCCCAATAATCCTCCGTTGTCTCGTCCAACACCGAGTCCTCTGCGTTTCCATCGCCCTCGCTGTTCTCGTGGCTCGTTGCCTTGAAAGTTTTCAAGCTTTAAACTCGGACTCTCCTAAACAGACTACGATAGCAAACAGTTTTGGCGAGCATCTACCTGACATCGAAGCGTTGCCACTGCCAGAAACCACACGATCGCGTATCTGGAACAGAAAAAGAAACACACAAAATTCGAAAAGCTGGATTCTCGAAAAATTCAAATATTTCGATCATTTCTGATGGTGCATTATTAATGAATTATTTTGATTTATCACTTTAATCAGTGGTCTAAGGTGCATGTCAGTGGGCGAAGGCAATAAATGATACATCTCCGACACACTGTAATTTCACAGCGAGAGTAATCATATCAATTATTTAAATTGAAACGCCAAGATCGTGGAAATTAATGTGACACCGATTCTCGCGGACACCTTTTATTTGTTCAAACGACACCAGCAAATTGATAATTTATAGGTTCTAACGACTAGTTTGGACGCATTTCATTAATTTAGAACCTGTTGCCGACAGGTTGTTTCGTTCTCGTTCAAGTTGCTCGTTTCAGTTGCTTTTTCAAACGACACCAGCAAATTGATAATTTATAGGTTCTAACGACTAGTTTGGACGCATTTCATTAATTTAGAACCTGTTGCCGACAGGTTGTTTCGTTCTCGTTCAAGTTGCTCGTTTCAGTTGCTTTTTCACCGCAATTTCGCGTTGCGAGAACAAGTTAGAGAGATAAATTTGCCATGCAAGATTGCCGCGTAAAAGGACCAGCTGGAATATAATAATTCCCCTCTGATACATACTTTTATCTGCACACTCACGGAAT
>NIPQ01090508.1:0-29550 GCA_002806875.1 Lepidotrigona ventralis hoosana
CCGTGCGGAACGACAACGAGGAGGACGGGAACCCTGGCAAATCGCTGGCCAAGTATTCCTGCCCCATTTGCAAGAAGGCGTTCGCGAAAGTGTCATTACGGAATCACATCAGGAGTCATACCGGGGAACGACCGTTCCCCTGTGCCAAGTGTCTCGTGGCCTTCTCGAGACGATCGGACCTAAACGCCCATCAGAAAGAGTGCACCGGCTCGGCGTCATCGTCGTCGTCAGGCTGGACGACGAACGAATCCGGGAGGAAACGGTGCTTCTCTTGCTCCGAGTGCAACAGCGCTTTCTACACCAAGTGAGTACACCGTTTTATCTATTTTTTAGTTACTTTGTACTCCCTCGTTTTTTTTTCTTTTTTTTTTTCAAACTTCACCTGTTCCTTGGCATCAAAATGACAGAATCTATAACGGAAAGGTGAATATTTAGAATTCAGAATATACAGAATTGTAGGTTAAATTTTTATTCAATCGTTTCTTTCTATGATGATGTTCAGTTTTGTATATTTTGTAAGAAAGAATATGTTAAACTGACGTACAAAGACAGGTTTTTAATCATCAAATTAAATGTTAAACGTGTGCCAGAATTAAACCATGGATTTTTATGCAATTGTGAGACTCGAAAATATAATGTATATGACGATGTTTAACAAATAAAATGATACTTTATCTAGGCTCCATTTTTTTTTTTAAATTGTATTCATAAAGATATGAATAAATTCATTAATAATCATAAATCGTTCGAAAACTTTCGAGTATTATAGTAAAGAGCGATAACTAAAAGTTAACGGATCATAGATCAAATAATAGTATCTAAATTATTAAAGAATTTAGAAATAATTTAGTAGAATATACCAAAAATTTCTTGAATCATTTTTTAACCAAAGACTTCTATTAATTAATAATTAAAGACAAAACTGATTCTGATCTGGTTAATTTTAATAGGTACAGCTAATGAAAAAATAATAAATCTGTGAATAGAGGAATTATTACTTTTTTAGAAAACTAGTTTGCTCACGTTCGATAATTATAGCCAGCGTAATTGAATGTTTTATTATAGAAAAATTAAATTGAACGTAGGGACACTGGTTACGCAAAATTGGTATCACGATATATCGTATCTCGCGAGAATCGCCTCTATCGATATGTGTGTGTGTGTGTGTACCCCCATAAATATTAGAACACCTGGTCTCGTACGTGATAATTGATCCAGGCTGTTATTTAATAATTAATTGGCTAGAATTTTCCATTTGTACAAGAGAGCGATCTAAAATACATGACGGGGAATCGTGAAAACTGTTTGAAAGAATTTTAGAGGGAAATAATGAATTTTGTAAATGCAGCTCGCCGAATGAACTTCGTGCAGAACAGTGATTAAAAGATATAATGAGTCTATAGAGGAAGAAGAGATCTGACAGGGAAAATTTTTTATATGTTTATACGATGAATCTGAATTTAAATTTTAAATAAAAGCGTACAGAATGTACGTGAGAAACAGATGAAATGTCCAAAGTAAATATTACTTGATACAATATTTAATAAGTGAGACAGTTCTCAAGCATTTATATGTATACGATACGATATACACTCGAAATATACTCGTAATTTATACGAATACACGTGAAACTATAATATGCTAATTTACTACATAGAATGATTTTGCTAAAGATACATCAGAAATTTTTATGAAATAATATTCGTCTTTGTTAAAAAAATATCGGCAGAAACTCACTCGCTGTCTAATTTTGCAGGAACTAAATTCAACGTGCATTTTATTTTTATTAAAGCTATTAATTTTGCAATAAATTTTAATTTTAATTTTATCATTCGAGCATCATAGTGGTCGAGAGATTACTGCTCGAGATAACAGCGTTACTGTATTAATCTTAGTCTTATTGATTTAATTCGGTTAATAATATTAATTTTGCAATAAATTTTAATTTTAATTTTATCATTCGAGCATCATAGTGGTCGAGAGATTACTGCTCGAGATAACAGCGTTACTGTATTAATCTTAGTCTTATTGATTTAATTCGGTTAATAAGCTCTACAGTGTAACGTGTTATTACTCATTCAAAAAATAATAGCAAAAATTAATTAAACAGCAAAGGAGCGTGTAAAAAATCTGAATTTGTACTGTAAAATTGTTTATACTACACATATAAAATACCAAAGACTAGAAGAGAATTCATTTTTCTATTCCAACGAGTATATTTCCGAGAAATTTAAAATTCCAAAAATTCGCAGAATGCACGAAACTTTACAGAAAGCTNCGGGCCATTGTGCTGTCTTATTACGCGTTGGATTTCACGAAAAACGTGTCCCTTTAAGTCGCGATATCATTATGCTCCGCGACGCTGCTGGACCGATCGTCATTTGGTATTTGGAAAAATCATACGGATTCCCTGGTGAAACGTTCAGTTTCATTGCCACTAACTTGACAATACGAGCGATCGAGTGAACCTCGAAAGTTAGATGATTTGAATCGATCTTATATTAATTGTAAATAATTCATTTTGAGAACTGAGAAAATTATGGAGCAGAGATATGGATTGATCTTGACAGAGGATGAAATCATTGTTCAGATGAATGGAACGCGTGCCAATATACTCATAATATACGATAGATTATGGAACAGGGATATGCTTGAGTTGAGTCCATGGATGACTAACAGATAAAAGGTAAAATCATTATTCCACAGAAGAATCTACCATGTGCCATGTCAGAATATGGTACTGACATAGTACTCACAATCAGTGAAAACAATACTTACAATCTTGGAATTCTGAGAATTAATATGCATTAGATTTTGGAACTGAGGAAATTATTGAACATGGACATGTTTGAGTAAAGGAAAGTTGAGTTGCATGAGTAACAGATAAAAGGCAAAATCATTATTCCACAGAGAGAAGAATCTGTGTCATGTCAGAATAAAATGAACTTTACTCGATAAAAAAATAACTCTTACAATCCTGGAATTCAAATTATGAAGCAGAGACATGCTTGGGTCTGATGATGAGTAAGAAAGAGTTGAGATCTGTCGATGAGTAGCAGGTATAGAATAAAATCATTATTCGACGAAGGAATACGCTATTCGGAGAATACGAGTTATTCACATCAAGATAAAATGAACACTTGCTCACATATACATAGTACTGGCTTGCTATTCTAATGAATTCTTAATTCTTAAAAATTACGAACATACACTCAGAATATTAATACTGTCTGACTTTCAAGAGGAAGTTTATTAATTACAAGAAAATAAAGCTTGTCGCTTTAATCAAAATTTAAGAGGGACATTATTAAAAAATTCAATTTTATCTAATAAAATTCCAGAATTGTATAAAGCTAAACATTTAAGCGCCAGAAATGAAATACTTGTTTTTCGAACTTGTTCTTTCACAATAATTTTTTCAATACACTTGGTAATCACACGTATAAAGCTCAATTAGGACAAGGGGAAAGAGGAAAATATTTACGAGTGAATTCTCTCAAGACAGCGCTAGTTTTTACCTTGACGCATAGGTACTTATGAGTTGTTCGCATTTGAACGTCTATTTGTTTTCTTTTTTTTTTTTCCTCTTTTCCAGGCATTCGCTGCGGCAGCACATGTTGCGACACGCTGGCAAGAAGTACAAGTGCGGACTTCCAGGCTGTCCAACGGTGCTCCGGACGGCCTCCGAATTGAGATCGCACAGAAGCTTGGTACACGACAGCACGCCGTCAAATAGGCAGTACAAGTGTTCGGATTGCTCCTATGCGGCAAAGACGAAGACCCAGCTACGTCGGTACGTACGAAATTTGCTCCTACGTAGTCAAAACCGACGAAAATCCTCGTCTCGGTCCTCTTATTCTTGTTCAAATCTCAACGAGATACCATTTAACGTGGAATTGTAACAAAAGAAGTCTAAAGTCTGCGATTGAAGTGATTGATCTTTTAGTTTAATATCATCCTTTCCTGTCTGAGCAATTCGACTGATGTTATCATTAAAAATTATTTGATAGTCGTAACAGAGGTTATTCGTTTTGCACAGGTCGATCTTCGACTGTTCTGTCTGACGTAAAATTGGAAAATTGCGACGAAAGAAGGAAACGTACAGTCAACAATTAATTTGTGTTCATCTCGCTGTACTAGAGTCCTAATCCAATAATTTTTACGCTGTCTCGCAGCGAAATCTACGGAGTTCCACCATCCGAGTTGAACAGCTGTCCCTGTTAGGTTTCACAAATGTTCCCGTCACGTCTTTATTATTCAAAATTCTCCACCTCGGGCGCTGCATATTAATCACCCGTATAATTTCACGAATAC
The DNA here is from genome assembly GCA_002806875.1 of Lepidotrigona ventralis hoosana. Taxonomy (NCBI): domain Eukaryota; kingdom Metazoa; phylum Arthropoda; class Insecta; order Hymenoptera; family Apidae; genus Lepidotrigona; species Lepidotrigona ventralis. The sequence goes on from NIPQ01090508.1 coordinate 4,315, forward strand.
GTTTGACAACGTATTAATCTCTCTTTCTCTCTCTCTCTCTCTGGTTTGGCCAACGTTCTTTGGTTTCAAATTTCCATTTGAAACAAACTTTCACGCGAGCCTACGCAACGCACGTCTTCTTCCTCTTTTTTTTTTAAATATTATTTTGTTCGTTATTCTCTCAGCAGTTACTCTCGAATCAACTTCGAGAGAGTTAAGAACAACATCGGGAAACAAACGAAACAGAGAGATCCGTTCGTTAATATTCGACGTTAGATTCGGCATTAATTTTAATCAAGATCCCCGCTGGGAACGTTGCAAACCTACGTCCTATTCATCTCGTGGATCTACGACGCCTGATCGATGTCTTTGCGGAAGTAGGAAATTAATTGCCACAGGCAGTACCTTCTGCTGCGAAGAAGCGCCAGTTGGTACACGCACGTGATCCTTTGATCACCACGAATCCAGGAATCTCGATTATGTTATCGATCAACATGACCGACACGTTGTTTTACAAGTGTGAACACTTGTCGTGGCACACCTTCGTTGCAATTTCTTTTCCTTGTAATAATATCCCACTCGTACCTTATGCGTGAGGTGTTGATATTATCGTTATTAAAATTACGAGTACACGTTGTTTTACAAGTGTGAACACTTGTCGTGGCACACCTTCGTTGCAATTTCTTTTCCTTGTAATAATATCCCACTCGTACCTTATGCGTGAGGTGTTGATATTATCGTTATTAAAATTACGAGACATGTCATAAAGTTACGTTGAAACTTAGTTCTCGCATTAATACAATTATGATCGCCAAAGTATTTGAACATTCGCAAGAAATCCTTTTGTAAATATATCGTGTGCGTTATGTAAAACATAAATTAATTTCGAAAAATAAAATCGATTGAAATTCAATTCTTGAGAAACAAATCACTTATTTTCATAGATTCATTCATTGGTCGCAGGGCACACATAATTCATGGTGATTTCGAAGATCTATTTTGAAAACAGTGTTCTTTGAATTTAATTTTTGAATGCTTGAAATGTATATACGATCGTTGTATGAACTGTTAGTTTTATACATATTTCCAGAACGATTTCAAATTTTGTCAATGTAATCGCAACAGTGATTGTATCTCCCGCTGCAATGTTTAATTGCACGTAACAATTGTCCTGCGGCGAACGTTTCGATATCCTTTCGTGATCCATTTCGCACAAAAAAAGATGGCTGGTAAAAAAAACAAAAAAAAAGAAAGAAAGAAAAAAATATCCACCGCGTATTCCACGTACAGGCGCGTTTTAATCGGCTTAATCGATTGATTCTTAGTTGTCCGAGCAGACAGGTGGTTGGACACTAATACCGGGAAATATGTGATGCGTGTATCTCGTAGATTACGCACGCGATTCGATTTAAATTAAGTCTTATTAAGGACATTGTATCGTGCAAGACCTCTAATAAATTTCATCTCGTTTGATTCGTTGTTCATTTTCAATTCTCTTTTTCGCGCGCGCGTGTCCCTGCGTGGGTTTTTTGTCTCTTACCAGACGGACGAGAGAGGGGACAGGGATGAAAACGAAAACTGCGAGAAAAGAGAGAGAAAGAGAGAAAGAGTGGTAAAAACAAGGGTGAAAGGAGGGAAAGATGAAAGTGGAAAGAGAGAGAGAACGAAAAATAAAAATTGTGGACGAAAAGAGGAACGAGATGAAAGAAAAAGGGAGAAAGAGCGATAAAAACGGGGGCGAAAAGAGGAAGAAGAGAGAGAGAGAGAGAGACAGAGAAAGATCCGCGAAAGCGGAAGTTGCGTGCAGCAGTCGGCCAAGTGCGGGCAACCCGTTATGATCGTCCGCATGGCGATGGTCGGCGCGATATTTCATCGCGAATTGAGTACTTACTACGTGAGTCGAACTCAACGCAGCCACAGAGTGTCACGACGAGTCTCTCTCCTTCTCTCCCACCATTGCGTCCTCCGTACTCTATCTTCCCCTAAACCCTCATTTCTATAGCTATTCTCCTCTCTCTCTCTTTCTCTCTCTCTTTTCACAGCTCGTCCTTCCTCTTTCCATGCTTTTCCTTTCGTTCTCTTTTTCATCGTTGTCCTGCAGTGTCACCCTTCCTCCTCCCCCTCTCTTTCTCTCTCGTACCGCGAGTCTTTCTCCATCTCTTTCGGCCACGCTCTGTGCGGTGGAGTAAATCACAGAGGATTTTAATTAAACGTGTCACGCATTTCGAACCTGATATACACGTAACCATGTCCAATGGCTCCCTCGTAATATCGCGCACGCATATCGCATCGTTCATAATCACCGGATCCTCCATACCGCGACGATGAACCTGTATTTAGTGCCGCGTCTTTCGGAATTGCTTACGTGTTTTCCCTTATTGCTCTATATATATAATAATATATAATATATATATGACAATAATATATTATTAGAGGCTAAAGAGTATAGAATGTTTGTGCATTCTTGCGACACTTGACAATTTCAAACATCGATAGAGCGAATGTAATATAATTCACGATTGGCTATACAAAAAATATAAAAATCTCCAACACATAGTGTTTGTTATAATATTTAATAGATGAAATATTCAATAGATCTAATAGAATATTTGATAGATTTCTATTTAAGCCCGATCTCTTTATTTACGTTTCGTCGAAGAGATAAAATTGTACGAGTATTTGCGGTTTGAGTATTTCGGAGTAAGGTGGGATTCATCTACTCCAATAAGTAGAATTATAAAATCAATGACGAACAAGTGTTAATATATTTACGTAACATGATATCAGTTAATGTCGTTTATAATCACCAAATCAAAGATCTAAGAATTTATTACTATTATGTGCAACAGTGTTTGAGAGCACTTGTATTTCGTACAATTCTTGGAAATAGTGTACAATTTCCTCTAATATATAAACTCGCGATGTAAGTCAATGGATATCATTATCAAAAGCAGTACGTACGTACATATAAAATGTTTGGCAGGTGCTATTAATAAAAAGTGGATAGACCAAATTCTAGTCCAGAAACTAAACATTGAGGAACGCAAATTCTTTGTTTTATTAGATCAAGAATTCTGTAGTCCGGTTGATATCGATATACGAAGTGATCTTTTCTAATTAAAAAACGCAAATTCTTTGTTGCAGGCATCGTGCACGACACGACGAGCCAGAGGACACGGGGAAATCGGAACTCCGCGCATGCCCCTACAGTGGCTGCGCTTTCAAAACGAAACTCGCTTCTCATTTGCAGCGGCACGTGCGTCTCCACACGGGCACAAAGCCTTACAAGTGTCGTCATTGTCCGTACGCGAGCAACAACTTGGTAAGTTCGAAGGCAACTGCTGCGAATCTACACTCCTTGGTCTTAACACTAGAGCTACCAAAGCGGTCAAATTGGCCAATTCATCATTTTCCATGGGAATCTTATATATTTGTAACAGTTGTTTTTAGATCTACTCGATTGATCTTTAACGCAACACACATTTAACATTGATTCTTCTAAGACGTCGAGATCAGTGGCCAAAGTAATCGATTAAATGGATAACGATTTAATAATTAGGGTCTGAAAGCATACGCACGATACAAGTCATTTTTAACGAGAATTGACTTACACTGATCAGCTTGAATTTGAACTTTCCATATCTGTGTCTTTCCTACTGCACGTATCATCTGATTCGTCCATTTTCGACAGTTTTCGCAAAGACACTAGAAAGGAAAAAGAAGAATAAATAAGTGAAACCTCAAATATAGAAGTTTATTAAAGAGTTCAAGATATACGAGTTTTCGGAGTAAAAAGAAACGCCATTGTTACGGTTAATAAATTCTTCAAGTACTTCAAGTATAAAATATCATCTGTATGTACAACAAACATGCATAAATATTCTTCTGCGATAAATGATAAATTCTTTATACTTGTATATAAATGATCGTTTATATAACAAACATAATATATACATGTACTACAAATGTTGAAATCGCAATCTACTATATGTAATATATGTACAAAGGATCGTTTGCACTTGCAATATATACACACGTGCATAAATGTTTTTTCTACGGCGAACGTTCGTGCGTACAGATTTCGCGCTAAGAAATAGAACTTAATCTAATCTCTAATTCACACCGATTGCGAGCTTTCGCGCAGAAGATGACCTTAGTCGCTGACAATACGCTCAGTCAAGAATTACACGACGATGGAATGGAAACCAAGGCGAAAAGATGGGGGGCTTGTTGCGATCGAGCTCTATTGCCGGTAGGTAGGTAGGTAGGTAGGTAGGAAACGGCCGTAGTTGACTCTCGCAGTTCAATTTTTGTAGCGGCGGTGACTCCGCGGCGTAAATTAAGCAAAGTACACCTTAACGTTTGGACGATGCCGCCGCCTCTGCCGCCACCGAGGCGCGATAAGATAACGAGTTAATTGTGCTCACTGGATGCCCACACACGCACGGGCCCAGTCATACCGAGCGGCCGGTATGCTAATGCCCTTTGAAGCTTTAGTTAGGATGCGACTCGCATACGAGGGCTCCGTGTCTCTTTGATAGCGACATAAACTCATTCCAGTGGCTCTCAGCCGGCGGGATAACTTGAGCCCAAGGTAATCTCGCGGCACGGTGAATTGCGAACGGTGTACGTCTTGCATCGGTAATGATACAGCGGTAGGCACTTCTCAACCAGTGTGCCGGCTGAGCGTACCGTGTAACCGTGCGAAAGACTTGTGGCAGCTTCTGTGGCCAACTCGTTTTAATTGTTTTTGATATCGGCAGGATGGCCGCGACGCGATCGCGCAGTTGATACCGGCCGATTACGATCGCGGCGATCACGGACGAACGATTAAATTCGTCTTTCGCGTGACCAATACCACCACAGTGCCGTATCGGGATAAAATTGATACAGCATTTGACTTATCGTTTCGAGGAATAATATTCGCTGGTATTCCTCGATTTTAAAAACTACCGATCACAACGAAGATAGAACGTGCGCTCGCATCGAGCAAGAAGATCTATGAATTAATCCGGGATGTTTAAAATGGGATATTATCTGATAAGATTCAATATCGGATGTAATTCACTTTAAAAGTGGAAGATTTAAGATACATTCTGAGATACACAGAGAATACTACAAGCAGTGAAATGTGAAAGACAGAAGAGATATAAAATGCAGATCAAATATCAAATGTATTTACATAATTCTCGAACTAAGAAACGAGTTGGCTGGGAAGTTAACAAAGAAGAAACACGTGAAACAGTTTAAGAACCAAGCAGTTGAATATCTGCACTGTGTCGCAAAGTAAACGCAATGTTATTGAAAAAAATATAAATAATTGAACAAGTTACAAAAGAAAAGAAACATACGAGATATTACGTACATATCTTAGCTCGCTATATATTTGAATAATCAATAATCAATAATCCAAAGAGAAAAACAAATGAAATATTGCGTTAACGCAACATTGGTCTTTTATAATATAATAGATTAACGACGAAAATTTGTAACAGGCTTGTCTTGCATCCGCGAGATTACACGCGCCACCTTTCTTCCTTCCTCCATCCATCCAATTTATGACAGATGTGCAACCCCCCAGGCTATCTGAATTAGGTCCGCTTGCTCGAAATTATATTTCCATATTTTTGCGAGCCAAGCAACGAATAGTTTTACCTATTACATTCTTACATCTTAAATTCCTTTCCTTTAGATCAACAGAATTAATTAGAAGATGCCGTAGCTCAGCTAAATAAGGCTAATTTATATGGGAATATTTCTCGAAGAAATATGCAGGAAAATCGTAGATCATTACATTGTCGTTGCACGACGATTGGTAATTTTTTTTAATTTGTACCAGTGATTTGTAACTTTCAAAGGAACAAGTAGATGACAAGATGAGAAGAGAATAATATTTTCTTTTAAGAATACATTTAGAAATTACATAGATAAATGTACAACACATTTTATATAACAATTAATTAAATATTATAATTGAATACTTGCGAAACGTATAAATTCCCTACAAACCGGCAGCGTTGCAATTGAAGAAACTGAAACTTTGCTCTGCTAATAATAACACTATATAACGGAGCGCTAGTAACATTATAATTTTCCAAATGATAGCGCTAGTAGTATTATAATTTTCAAGGGCAGCCGTATTTCGTTGCTTTGCGTTTCCACGCATCTCCTCCCATCTCCACCCAACAATCGTCGTCGTTTTTTGCCCTCCATCTTCAATTTCCTTGCCGGCTAGTTCCAGGCGATCCCCGCCCCCGTGCAACTAACACGCAAGTCGAAATAATAAAGATTTAATAATTCCCGCCAATCGGTCGTTCGCTGAGCGGATAGGATCCAATGGAAGCGATAGGATCGATCGAAAATTTACTTGAGGGGGGGCCGAGTGGTTCACCGCGAAGTCCGGATAAATGTTTCCCCCGGAATTTATTAGTTAACGAGTAAAAAAGGCGCGTCCATTCGGTAATACTTCGTCGATAAAATCTCGATCTGGGTTAAGGATCATGGCCAGTTTGCGCTTATAATTTTACAATCCTCCTCGATCAGCCGAGCAAAGAGTATATGTAGATAATCTTTTTTTCATNTCAGCCGAGCAAAGAGTATATGTAGATAATCTTTTTTTCATTCTCTTACACCCCTAGTCGAGACTTCATTTCTCGGATAAAATATTGTAAATTTTTGTACACTTTTTCTGAAAGAAACAAGAATGATGATTGACTACTGAAAACTAGGATTGAAAATTAGGTTTACAGGTGGATTTGCAGATTTCTCCTATTTAATATAATATAATATAATTTGTACGTTCTTCGTTTTTTTATTAATTTTATTATAACGAAAGAAATGTGAATAATTTAGAGATTGTTAAATTATTACTTTTACTTTGTTATCTGACTGTTCTAGTTTATTAAAATTAGAGATATATCAAAAGATTACAGCGATGAGAGTTGCATAAAGTGTTCAATTAATAACGTATCCTTTATTTTTGTTCATCACGTAGATATATATTTTGAATCGATTTGCTTCAAAACTAGCAAAAATTTCGTGCTCTACAATTATAGTAACACGCAATGCCCCCGGAAGCACTTTCACGGCAAATTGCAAAATAAAAGATGCGAAATTATTTCGAATTCAAATACGACTCAAACATCGCTTTTACTTAAAACGAACTCCACATTTAAATTTTCAATCAAATGCACAGAACCTGCTTACTTACGATAGTATGAACTCAATTATAACCTCGGTCTTTAAATATAATTAGTAATAAAAAGAAAATAATAATATCTCAACGTGCTCCAAATTCTTGTACGAGAGTGTACGCTGCATACAAACATTCACGTATTTACGAGTTACAGTAGCCCGCGAGCAAATTAATATTACCAGCGGGAATGCCGAAAGATATAAAGAAGAGAGGGAAGGATAAAGTCGGCAACGATTTCAGATCGCTAGAACGAAGCATCTCTCGTAAAACGGAATACTATACGGTTCATAATGCAATGCTCTACGCAACGTGGCAACGTGTGTGCAATAGAAAAGAAATCGGAATCGATCGGATTAATGAAAAGCGCGTAGCTGGTATTCGCGTGACGGCGAACACTTTCCGCGAGAGCTCGGTTGCTCGGGTAGAAGAGCAGTTTCGCGAGGAAGGTGGACGACCGCCCATGACGGTGTGAACGGGTCTTTATCCGAGACGGTCACGGAGCGCTGGCCGTGCAGAAAGATTTACTTATGGGAAATTAAATTTGATGTTGCCCGTTGCCATCAACGGCTCGTATAAGCCCGCCTGGTAGGAAGATGTTTACGACTACGGCCAGCTACTTAGCCCGAGAGGGTAAAGCGCCTTTAAATGCTCCGTGGCATAGCCAATGAACGCGTCCGGTTTGCGGCAGACCGATTCTCGTCGCAGGTATTCACCTTCGTCCACCACCGATACGAAACGCAAACGCGAACTCTCCTCCGAACTATCCGACTTCGCAGACTTTGATTCCGACTTTGATTTTCAGAGTATGTACAGACACACACACACACACACCACACTCTGACGAGAAGTGTCACATCCTGGCTTCGCGGATGGGAAATTTACGACTCGGGAAAGATTCATCTATTTCTCGATAATGAAGGGGGAGGGGTGTTGCTCGCGAAAGTGTTCGAACTCTTGCAGGAACAGTTCTACGAATATATTACGCGTGTATGTCACGTAACATTTATGAATATCGAAATTTTCGATTAACACTGTAGCGGGATCCCCGATTATCATTGATATATTAGCCAAGTTCGGAACAGGTTCGAAAATATGTATATGGAAATTGCGAGATATGTAACATGAGCAGAGATCGCAAAAATATTTGAACAGTCGCGATCCATTTCGGTATATTGATACAAGTGGGTGGGGCCATCTTTGATGTTTTGGGACTGTAATTAAATTATACATGTATATTCAATGATAAATGAAATCCATTCTATGTTCTTCTCGTTGCAGGAAAACCTGAGGAAACACGTGTTATCGACGAACCTCCATCCAGGAAAGACGATCTACGAATGCGACGTGTGCCAAGGTGACAATCCGGAGCCGTTTCAAACGAACTTCGCGAAAGAGTTGCGCGCTCACCTGCTGGAGGTTCACAGCGACGTTTTCCCGACGACCGGCCACGTGAACGACTACGTGTTCAGGATTTTCAAGACTCACCAAGACCCCTCGTTCGTCGACGAGTCGAATTAACCGGTCGCGGTCCGGGCTGTCTCGTAATTTCGACGAGGCACGTCCACCGGTTGGTCGGAGAAACCGATATTTACGAAGCGTGTACGTCTTAAAGTGGTGGACAGGTGACCCGCGACGACGGCCTGGCCGAAAGAAACGGCGCAACGTTCTACAGATCCTGCGGATCGACGATCCCTCGATCAGAGCGTCGTTGAGTTATCCCCGTTGCAGCTGGACATAGCGCACGGATGCGCGCGTTAGTCCTCGGGACGCTCGGTGGCATCTCTCGTTGTTCGTGATCGTGCGAACCGGTAGGCCTGTACCACGCCAGGAAATAGTTAAAGTGATGTACGGTCACGTGGCACGGTACGTACACTTGGAACGCGTGTACTTGGAACGAATCTTTATGCCCCTCGCCGGTCGTGATATTACGAGAATCGTTCGAGTCCACCTGCTGATTCCTCGAATTTCTCGTCTCGCTTGTATACACGTGCGTGTACAGTGCACGAACGCGCGTAATCTACGCGAGTCGTCATTATGGATTTTCTTCCTTTTTCTTCTGCCTTTCTATTGAAATAGGAAGGCATAAAATGCGCATGATATGCAAAGGTATGTAAATGAAAGATTGCATGACTGAATGAAGCGAGTCTCGTTAATTATCATCTTCGAAGATGATGTTCATCGTCTCATCAGATTCCATATCGTATGTACATGTTACGTATTTACATATTACGTAAAACGATTTTACAAGGATTTCGGCGATCCATTGTTCACACGAAAAATAGATCATCTATTGCCTTAGGTAACTATTCTTTCGTTTATAAAAAAAAAAAAAATTCACTGTGTCTAATATTTTCGAGCCTTAAATTGAGGTCTCGATGCAAAATCTAACAAAACATTAGAGTAATAACGTAAAAGCAAATTTCTATTTCTTGATAAAAACTTCAAAAACGTACAAAAGTCTGCTGTCTAGTCGTTGTAAATCTGAACGAACGAACTTACGAAGAATAGTTTGCGTGCGCTAATTCATCTCGACTAATCGTTGCAATCAGAAACGTGAACAACGGCAACGGGAGAAAGTAAAAGAGCGAACGAGTAGATTCGTGTGATTTCATACTCGCATTATAAATAAAAATAAGAACAATTCGTCCACGTTCTTACTCTCCGCACAACTAGTCTCTCCTCTTCCTCTTCACTTTACACGGCATCAGAAACAACGAGACAACAACGAGAAAGATGTAGAAGATATATATTTCGCACTTGGATAATCAAATCGGAAACGAAACGAGCGAACAAGGATATCTAGATGACGCAAGGGAGAGTAGATTCGCGTGGTCTCGCGCTCGATGTAAATGAAAATAAGCGGACAACCAAATTCGCGAACGATTGTCCCAATTTGTGCCACGCTAATTCCTCGTGACTAATCGTCTCTCTTGCTCCCCTTGAGTTTACATGATATCAGAAACGCGGACAACAGCGCGAGAGAGAGAGTGGTAAAAGAACGAGATAAGAGCATCTACAGATGAAGGGGGGGGGGAAAAAGAGACGAAACGGGGAGGAAACGGTCGTTGAAAAATTCATCGTGGCTGAAAGCCAGCGACGGACCACCTCGTGGATCGTCTTACAAGACGCGTTTCCGTCTTCGAGGGTCCTGATTGTGAGAAATGCATCGTGCTGTCGCGCGAGATAGGTGTCGTAAAGTATGCGGCCCTTGAGTTCTCCCGGGCAAAAAGGACGAGAGCAAGCGCCTGAAAAGACGCGGGACGAGCAAAGAGAGAGAGAGAGAGAAAGAGCGAGCACGGGCGTCGTGAGCGCGAAGGATAATTTATTGACTAATTAACGAGGATGTCCTTCATTACGGGTCGAGCAGCAGTCGTGGTCGCTTGCTCTCGCTCGGAACCGGCATTATTTGGCGCCCGAATATTTACGACCGCGTCCTCCTTCTCCGGCCGTGGAGGACCGGGGTCCTCCGCCCCGATACCGATGCCGATGCCGATGCTGATGCCGATGCTGATGCCGATGCCGATGCCGATCCTACTGCTGCTGCTGCTGCTGTTGCTGCTGCTTTGCTCTGTTCTGTCCCTTGCTTGAGAAACAGAAACCACGTGAGGGAGGGGCCCACGGTGTTGGACCCATAACGACGTGTCCCGATCTTACGGCGATTCGGGGACTTGGAATTTCCTTGGCCGATGGGCATCCAGACCGGGGCTGCATACGACACACACCGGCCCGGCGAAACTCGCGGGCGTTACTCTTCGGACAAAGGATCGCGCTTAAATCTTCGGCGAAACTCGTGCCAGCGTCTCTCGAAGCCGGAGGCCCGCGCGATGCTTGCGTTCGAGGATCGGTAGCTGGTGGAACCACGACGTGATCGAGGTGACTTGATTTTGGGTCACTACCGCTTGGAAAGCTGAATTTTTTGTTCCCGCGGACTTTGCGTATTTCAGGCAAATTTGATACTTTATTAGTGCACGATTAACCCCTTGACGTACGAATCTAGTGAAATTAATTAAATTGAATTAAATTAAATGAAGTGGGTATAACTTGGAACATAAGCGTTGAAAAGAGTATCAAGCATGTAGAATATTTTTTTTTTATGTCAAGGTGTTAATCGTTTGAGATATTTTGTTTATTTTGATTACTCGTCTTTAGCAGTTTTTGCAGTGATATTTATTTAATAGAATGTTTTCTTCATCTATAACTCGGGAACTAAGATGTTGCATTACACTGTCTGAAATATTAACAAGCAAGTAAGAATTATTCTGTGCAAAAGATATATCGCTATCCACTTGTTAGTTGTTCATGTGCTTGTTATATTTTCTTATTACAGGAATTTAATTTTGAACGTTAAGGAGTTAAATCAACTCTTGCTGGTTGGGACCATTTATTCGAACCTAAATTTCACCATATATCACTAACGAAATATCACTAGTACCGAGCGGAATTGTGAATTCCAATTAATATAAATCATTTCTTCAGTTTATATAAATAAAGATAACTAGGTGATACTATAAAACGAGAAACACGCTTCCATTGCACCTTTATTGCAATATTAATATTTTACGATAATTAACGATTGATAAATTTCTGTCTAATTTTGCTCATTTACGGATCATGATTAATCCAACACTCTCTGTGAAATTGAAATTGCTCGTCGTGTTGATCTGAAAGGAAGATAATTGTGCCCGCAACGCAGCCCGAATTAATCAGATGCCAACGAAAGCTAATCCTGCGAAATAAGACTAGAATCTAACAGACCGGTAAACTTTCACCGGGAAACGATCTACACGTGGACAAAGAGTCGTAGAACGAAAAGGAATGGAAAGGAATCCACGGAGGGTGCTGTGCGTGCCTGTCCTTCGAGCATCTTTATCGCGAGTTTATCACGGGGCGAACAAGGAAACCGATACACACAGAGCGAAAGAAAAAGTAACGCGAAATTAGTGTGAACTGCAAAGTGCTAAGAAGTCGCGACAGGATGGTTAGGTACACCGCTTAATGAAGATATAACGAGCCTGGCGCCCCGTGGGGTTGGCACGACGACGTCGGCACCGAGACGCCCCCCACCTTTCATTCCCCAACGCGTCCTCGTCGTTTCTGTAGCGGCGAGCAAGCAAGCAGCAAGTAAGCAAGCAAGCAGGCAGGCGAGCAGGCGAGCAAACACAGCAGCAGCAGCCCCTTCTTCTCGCAACGAGTCTGCGAGCCTCGGGTTACGCCAGAACACTCGTCCTCTTTACGATCGTCGTAGCCGGGCAACAGCCGTGGCTCGCGAAATTCCGCGGACTTTATTCCCCTAATTACACTCGGCAACTTATGTCACTGGCAGCCAGGGATCCTCCCCTCGCGATGCCGCTTCACCGCGTCATTTATCCCGACAGTTAATAACGTTCAACGATTTAACGCGCTGTTTGCCCATTTTTACGGATACGGACGACGATCGACCATGGTTCTGTGACGATCGATCGATCGACCAAGTAGACTACGGATTTTCGTGCGAATTATTCAAAGATAGATACAAGTTGTGAATCTCGTCCGTGCGAAATTTTCTCGAGGCGCAGCATTTTAATAATAAAGCAGAACAAATTTTTCCTCGGAGCCCGCGGCGAAAATCCCGTACAGGGAAACGTCTCTCCGTTGTATCAGACGAGGCGAGGGCGTGTGACGTGCGTGCGGCTGACGCTCATAGGAAAGCCCATCCCTAAAAAGGAGATTTCGTCGATGTAGAGCGGTCGTGTCACCAGCCTGCACGTCTTATCTTATACCGAAGAAAGCGCTATAAATTACGCTGTTCGAGTTCAATTTCGTAGGCAGTTCGGTTAATCGCCAGGTGATTGATCGTACCAAGGTTTATCCAGATGAATCCACGCAATACTTTCTACCGTGACAGCAGAGCTTTCTCTCTTTCTTTCTCGTATACGGTCGTCGGTTTCAGCCTCCTCTCTCTCTCTCTCTCTCTCTCTCTCTTTCCTCCTACTTTCTTTCTTTGTTTCTTTTTTCTTTGTTCGTGAAGGAAGAAACCGAAAGAGAGAGAGAGAGAGAGAGAGACGATTCGGTGTTGCAAAGTTCGCGAGGACTCGCCGGCATTCTATCCCGCGGAACAACGAACGAAGAAGAAGCAAGTGTGGAGAATCGAAAGCGGAATTGGCCGAGGGCGGACGATATATTTTCCCTCGATGGCTGGGACACGGGCTCGCGTGTCTACACGCGTGAGAGCTCGATGCCACGTCGCGAAGAGACAGCGGGTGTCGGCCGGTACACGCACAAGCGCCGAAACGCCATCTTAATTATCGGCTGCGATTATTTATGTCGCGTCACACCGTCGCACCGAGAGGCCAGCGTATACTCTTCTTCTTCGGTGCTTGTCCTTTGCACGTTTCGACACCTGCGCGCGTAAAACCTGCCAACCACTTTCCGCTCTTCTCTTCTCTTCTCTTCTCTTCTCTTCTCTTCTCTTCTCTTCTCTTCTCGTTTTTTCCATCCCGCGATCGCGCGTTTCAGGGTTTTTCGACCAAGTGACTTTCGCTCAATTTGTTCATCACCAATATCTGCTAGTGTCTCATGGAACGAGCATCCGCGTAACTAGAAGAAGCATTCCTGTTTTCTTTNTTTTTTTTTTTTTTTTTTTTTTTTCTTATAACAAAGACAAGAATCCTCGAATTTTACGAAATGTATTCCTGTTTCTCTATATGCTTCTGATGCGCGTTTATTGCTACATCGAAATCCAGACTTTTTGTTTCAAAGTTGAAACTTCTTCGTTGAACAAAAATACACGGAGTCTCCGAAATCTGGCTTTCGTAGAGTCTCGCGTTTTTTTACCGAACTATAAAACTATAAAATCTGATACGTGCACAGTATTTTTTCTTTTTTTTTTCTGACAAAAATAAATGTAGACACGTTCTTTGATTCGTTCGTGGACTGTCTACGTAAATTCGTTGTAAACACGTCTGACGTGCTGCGTCTTCTCCGTGGAAAGACAGACAGCCGGCCAGTCGATTCCTCTCCTTTAGCCGTGAAATTTCGAAACGATCGGGGCCAGAACCAGCGAGAGGATCGGGCGCCAATTAATACCGTGAATCCCGTATCGCGTGGAAGGGCCGCGTGGCCTGTTGAGAAGGACGCTGCGCGGTCGGAGACAGAGAGATACACCGCGTTAGGGAAGACGACGGGGGATAGGGAGGAGGCGAGTTGCCAGGACTGGAAAAGGGGACCCACGGGGATTGATGGCCACCACCTTTAATGCCGTTTGTATGTAGCGGCGCGCGTAAGCGCCTCGCCTTACAGTAATTAGCTCAACAAACGCGCCACCCTGTCCCATCAATTGCTACCCTACGCTTTCGCTTCTCTTTCTCCCTCTCTCTTTCTCACTCTTTCTCTCTCTCTCTCTCTCTCTTCTTCCATTCGAGATCTCTCGCACTCTCTAGGACTCTGCTTATACGCACGCAACTTCTGTATCTCAGCGCCCCTTACCCCTTGGTTACCGCAGAGTTTCTCTCTTTGTCGGTGCTCATCGAGTCTTGTTCTTCCGTGCTTTCTCTGTCTCTCTCTCTCTCTCTCTATATATATATATATATGTCTCTCTCGCACGGAGCTCGACACTCTCACGTATCTTGAATTAAACATTCGATGCCTCCTGTCTTGGGCGGCGTGCGCGCACCTCTTGCGTCGGGAATGCAAATGCAGAAACGTGGCTGTGCGATGTGTGCGTGCGTATGCGCACACACATAGGAAAGGGAGGAGAACACGGGCTGGACGAGCCGGTCAAGAGAGGAAGGAAGAGGGGTGTTATCCTCGAGCGACGAATTAAAGGACACGCCGAAACCCGATTGAAAAACCACGATGCGCGCATCCGTGCGTGTACAGCAAGCCTCGCGATCCTCGCTCCCCACATCGAGAGAGCTCGCGATCCTCGCTCGTTTCACCACCTCGAGCGTTCTCCCGTCGTCGTCGTATCTTGCCGATTTAAGACCACGTGCTCCGCTTCCACGACCACCGCCAATACCAGAAGAACCTCCCCTCGTCGGGTGGAGATCGCCGTTTCTATATTAAGAACGAATCGACGCCGAATCGCCGCGTAAATTAATCGGTAATTGTGCATTCGGATGGTTCGTCGTCGAACCGGTTCACTCGGTTTCGCTCGGTCGCGGTAATCTCTTACGATCGTTCTAGGTATTACGCGAGATGCGTAATTATCACGTTTATCAGGACGCGACGTCTTGTGTATGCATTCGGGCAAACAGATGACGAAGGGTACTTCACTTAAGAATTAAAGAAAATTACGGATATTCCGCTTAAAAATTGACTGTGGGATGTTTATCGATGAAAGAAACGAGATTCTTCAGTTTTTATGGCATTTCGTTGCATTTGTTTAAATGAAGTTTAAACGATGGCTCGAATTCGTGAAGTCGCACCGTTTCATTTCGAACTTCTTTTTAACTCATTGAAGAAGTTGATACTTTTGATCAATCAACGTTGCAATTTTGTGCAATTCTTTTTCTTTTAGATTTAACTTGGATTTAAATCACCCAATTTAACATTACTTTTGACATCGAAAAGGTTTGTTTAATATTTCTTTCGTTACTATATCTTTCATCTGGATCTTTCTTCTGGATCGAAGTAGCTACCTATGATGAAATATGCTTGATCCTTAACTGGTTAATTTCATTTAATTTAATTTTATTACTAATCTGCGCAGGGCATAGAATGTAATATACAAAATAAAACTCGATATCCAAAAAATTTTAGTCATCTGCAACTTAACGACACCATTACAGTTAACCGGATTTTTGCAGCCGGCGCTGCAATAAGTAAAATAATGATTTTCAATGATAATTCACGAGAATTATAAGTGACAATGAAATTAAAGTACTTCACAATAAGAGAAATCGGACCGACGTAGCGAACATTCCCTCGAATTTTCATCCAATTTGAAAGTTGTAGATCTCTAGAAATACGCTTCAGCTCAAAATTCCCGAGCCACGTTTTATCCTTAATATTAGGTACTTATCATCTTTATCGTTTTTCTCTTCTTAAATTAAATATTTAAATTCCACGTGCATTTCGAAAATTTCTATGTGAAACGCGTATTTTGTTGACTTTACACCATTACACTTTTTCACCCTTGCATTAACTAACATTTTCAATTTTGAAACAGGGCACGTATCAATTCGTTCTGCGAGACTTTTTAAACGGCGATGTACAAACGCATCGAGTCGACCAAGAGAGAGAGAGAAAGAGAGGGAGAGAGAGAGAGTGAGCATGACAAATTCAGCCGCAAGTTAAGTATCCGTCGTATCATCGGCTATCGATTATACTCCTAGATTTTTTTCCTAGAACCGATACGATATCCACCGAGCGGGGCTTCTGCTATCGGATAAACCGCGGTGCAGCCGTGTAGCCAACCTACCCCGGGTATGTTTTTCATTTAAAAGGATGCCAATGGTTTCAACTCGTATCGACGGCGGTATATACGGTGAAAGATGTAATCGCCGAGAACGGGCAAGATCGATACGATATAGAGCAAATATGACGGCGCGTTAACTGGGAACGCCGGGAGGAAGATTTTCCGATGACATCCCCCTTGGGAGCAGCAAATGCCTCCGCGTCCCCTCTGTGTTCTTTATCACCGTCCCGGAATGCTTGATAACGTTTGATTTGTTTCAATCGTAAATATCAAGACCGCGCAATATGGCTCCCTCTCTTTGCACGGCGAGAGGAGAGAGGGAGAGAGGGATAGGGATCGCGTAGGTGGTGTCGATGCAGCCTCGCGTACTCGCCGCGATACGTGCTGGCATGCCACGAGACGATGCTGCATCGTAGCGCGCGCGACGTAATTGCGTGGCACGTTGCGTTATTAAACGTTGGCCAGACTGTGCTTGAACCGAGCCGACCGGTTCTCGACGACGAATCTTCCTTCTCGCGAACGAGTCTCGCGGAAAGAAGCGTGATCTATACCGATCTATAAGTAGTCGAACTGATGCAAATAGCTCTCTGTGAGTCGAATTTCATTCGATCGGATGAGCAGATGAAATATGCCTGAAATTTGTGACATTCGGAGATTCTCTACCTTAGAGCGTGCACTTGCAATTGTTCTTTAGCATTACCATCTTCTTATAATAGCGATTTCAATGCGAATGCAACGTTTGAACTAAACTAAACTAAAATTCTCTAAATTGAATTGACAGAGGCCAAGTGTACAACGTATGAAAAGACACGTACGCGCGGATTGATGCAAATATAATATTAGAGTATTGTACAGATAATTTTACAGTCAATGGTAAAATAATTACTTTGCTTATTAGACACTCAATATGTCTGCAATATATTGAGCAAACATGTCAAAGATGAATGTATTCTTAATTTACTGCACGCTCTTAATTCAGTGGCCACTGGTTATGAATATTAAAGCACTCAGAGGGTTGATTTCAATAATTCTTTGATACACGTTCCACGTGTACACGATCGAAAACCGCGATCCCTAATTAATCGACCGGTTGAAGCCGCGAATTTGAACCGTACAGGAATCCCCGAAACTTCGGCCTGCTGTTTCGGGGCCTTTATAAATCCATCTTTCTTTTTAAGGCCGAAGGTTCTGCATGGTGCGCCTCCTTCGAGCCGAAGGGGAAGAAAGAGAGAGAGAGAGAGAGAGAGAGAGAGAGAGAGAGAGAAAGGGTTTAGGACGACGAGGGAACGGGGAACCAGGGGGCTAGAGAGGGAGAAGGGGAGGAAGGATGTGGCGTTCGGGTCCGTGGTGATTTAAGGGCGTCGCTTTACGTGTATCACACCGCGGCTCGTCCGTTACGAGAGACCACGAAGAAGACGAAGGTTCGGTGTTGTCTCTGGGACCGTTCATTCGTATCTATCTGAGGAACGTTCGTTTGTCTTGGTGGAAGTAGCGCGAGACCATAGGTACATTCCGACAGATATAGCCTGGTTACACCACAGACCGCTGAAACACTGGGCCCAAACGATCCAGTTGAGTTGATTTGTGACTAGCAGTGAATCGCGGTCGGATGCTTTATGAACCGATCAGCCAGCTTCGAGCGACCACCATATGGGCCCATAAACGTCACGGCTTTCGGCTGTGAGAGGCAACAAACGTTTCGTCGTTCGACGTTTCTTCGAACTTTGCATCGATTTCGCTCGCGATCGTCGCTATATTACGACTGATAACTTTGAAGAGGAAGGTAATAGACATCAAATACATATATTTATGATAGGTTATATCGTTTGATTTAGGATATTTGATTTTATATTCAATTTCAATTAATCGTAAATTTAAAAGATCTGCCAACTGACAATTGTTGTAAAGAAGTTGTTTCATAGTTTCGTAACGATGTACTAATAAAATGTAATGGTGAAGCAACAAATATGTATATATCATCATTTTAAACACATAATAATTAGTAATTTCGCAAAATAATTAGACTTGCGAATCATAACAGGTAACCAAATTATGACATCCTTTTATAATCTATATAAAGTACTAAATACTTTGTGACTTCTACATAAAATTTGCCAATCATTTGAAAATGGACTTTCAAAGTAGTATTCATAAACAGCATGGCCAATGACAAATGTGTCGCTACATTAAGTATGACAACAGATAAATTATTTAAACGATCTCTGCGGGGTATTATGTAGTGATACTTTTGCGGTGTATTTGTTCAAAAGTTTAATCAAAATATAATCATGATGATTTGATGTACGAGCAAATACTTTTGTGAGTCGCTGTAGAAGTCACAGACGAAGTCATGAAAAGATAATGTTTGGCATAGTTTCTGTTAGTTGGAGGTTCACGAGCACGAGGATAAGTGGAATATCTTTGGATTCGAATTAGGGCCAATTTAGCATCCTGTTCGTGGTAAGTCTTTGCCGCACGAAGTCGATAATCGTCGCCCGAGACAATTCCACGGTTCCTGGCGGGGGCACGGTTCCGCGACAGTCTCTGTGTTCGATAATATATGCGCCAAAGATTCAGCAGACGATTCGTAGTGCGATACCAGAAGCCGAAGGGGCTGTGACTGTTCGAGAGCGGTTAAGTTAGGTTAGTCCGGCTCGTCGGGTAGAACGCGGATTTCTACGTAAACTCGCTCGGCAGATACAATCTGCCGGGACCCTAGTGCGTCCGATCCTCGTGAACTTCGATGCTCGACCACCACCTTATACGTGTGTTCCACGTGTGTACAGTAACGTATCGGTTTAGGTCGCTCTCGAGACTTTGTAACGCGACCCCTCACTCCATAACGTCGTCAATAACGAGTTAACCCCTTAACAGTATAAATCACGATAGTATAAATGTTCTTGACAAAAGAAAACCGTCTAAATCGAGTTGAGCAAACGATGGTCTTATATCGCGAGTTGACCCTTTGTTACCAATTCCCGTGTAATTTCGCTATAANTTTTTTTTACCTTAATTTAAAAAAAAAAAAAAAAAAAAAAAAAAAAATCTCACCAACTCTTACACCTGTTACAACTGTCAAAATTACCAAGACACAGATTAGGTCAGATTATTAATTTTCTGCATAACTTGGTTCAAATGCATCTTTATACTCGATACTCGCAGATCTTTAGCATTTTACGGGAAATTGAAAGATCTATAGAAATGTATAAGATATTTAATAGATGGCTAGGTCATCCTGGTTATTTATTTTCATAAAGATCCTCGATCTAATTGTCTTCGACAATACGGTACGATACACGGCGTTGCTATTAAAGCTAACTTCCCTCCGTAAAGGGCAATTTTCGGTAGCAAGGGCACGCGTTGCAACGCGTTGAAGAGGAAGAAGGAGGAGGAGGAGGGAGAAATACTTGAAGCAGGAGTGTGCGTCTTCTGGAGGCAGGACGGTCACGATCTGTACGGTCTCCGCCCGTTGTCCGGGATCCAGAAGCAAGGAGGTAGTATCTTATTATCCTATACCGGCAACCACGGTGACAACCCTTATAAGGGCTGTCCGTGCTCCTTTTGCCGTACACGCGTGAGTTCGAGCCAGGTAGCAGCTACGCCGACGACAACGAGAGTACTACGAATGGTGCTGCGCGCTCGCTACAACCTTACGGAAAAATTGCTATCCCCATTAACATCGGCCGTTTACAATGCGATCCGGTAACGAACTATTATACGACGGGCTATGTAAACTTTTCGATATGATCGAGCTCCGCCGTGCTTGATTTAAATAACCGAATCAGGCTGCAACAGGACTGACTGCATTTGAATTCCATAAGAAACTGACTAGATACAGTATAGACGAATGACGCGACCGCGAAGAGAATTTTCATCATTGTATGCGAGTAAAAAGACAGGATTGTTTTGAATCAGAAAATGCGTGCAGGAAAAAATTATGTTTCTTATTGCAAGCATACATGGAGTATATTGTCTTGAACAGTATTCATGCTGAATAATAGTCTGGTTTATTAATATAGTAAGTAGTTGATTGTTCAAATTTCTTGGTGAAATACATCATGATATAGTCATTGCACCGTTGCATTCCATAATAAAAAATGTCTGTACTTGAGAATATTAGAATTTACAACAGAAACATGTGAAATACTTATACACCTACTTCTAAAAGTCTGCATATTTGTAACAACCTATCTTACTTGTGACAATCAAAGAATTTGAGAGCTCTGCCATACTAATTATTAGAACACACATTCACGAATCGAGCGTCTAATTGAAATGAATAGACACATCCAAGAATTTACAAAATACATTTGCAAGGATCTATCTTTCGGAATAATCGCAATAATTGAGAAGAGCCTGGTTCGAGAGCCCTGGTGTAATTATCGAAAGGATAGCACAACGTTGCTCGTTTAAATCGACGCAAGCAGCGTGTGCGTGTTTCTCGGGATCCGTCACGTTCGCGAGGAAATTCCTTTCCCTCGTGAATCTCGGTTCGTGACTCACTCCACGACTGCTTCTTCCTCAACGGCGAACATGATCCGCGGGTATTCGCATAAAAGACGAAAGTCGATTATCCGCGCATCTCCGCGGGTGACCTTGAACCTGCTGCCGCCGACTCGGGTCGACGTATATGCGAGCCGGTGTTTCTACTTTCTTGGGTGTTAATCACAGCCAAGGTCATCCGGACTTCACTCGTATAGGTGAAAGAAGCTCGAGAGAACAGAAAGGCAGAAGAAAAGAAAGAGGCAGCTGAGAGATAGGAAGAGTGAGAGAAAAAGAGAGAGAGAGAGAGAGAGAGAGAGAGAGAGAGGACGAAGAAAAAGGGGAAGGATCGGCCAAGAATATACACCCGTGAGTTGCTCACGGACACGCTGTTACGACGAACGGCCGATCCGTTACGTCGAACACTCTAAAGACCCACTTTAATCATGATCGCTGGAAAGATCGGTGCGATCGTGATCCATCGATCGCCTGGCCGGGACGTGTTTACGTGCTCGTTGGCGTCGTTACCTTATGCTAATCGATGCCTACACCTGTCGGGCGACGTGCTCCGACGTTTAAACGACTCCCCCGTCTGAATTATTCGCGGCCAAAACTGTCGTCGCTGTCTTCCTTTTTCCACTCGGCGCCTTCTTCGCCCTCTTCTCTCCGACCCCTGTCCTCTTGCCTATTTTCTCTCCGTCTTTCTTTCCTTCTTCTACTTCTTTTTTCTTTTCTTTTACTTTTTTCAACCTTCCGCCAGGATTCGACGTGTCCCGTCGCGATAAAATATAATGACAAATCAAATAAAACCGGACACGAAGTCGAGAACGAAAGCATTTCGAGACGTTCGGGACGTTCCACCGATCTCTCAAAGAGCGTGCCGCGACGCGAATGTTAACGGTTATAAATAGATGCTCGCGTTGACAAGGTCGCAGATTCGTTGTTAACCGTAAACGGGCAAAGAGATCAGTCGAACAAACGAGAGAGGTTACATACATACGTTAGCTTCTAGAGAGCGAGAGTCGAGTTGCACCCGGGGACGATCTAATTTACGAAAGCGAGCACGGCGCCGCGTGTGTGTATGTGTGTTTCGGAGGACGGCTCCGAGGCTAGCTTATCGGCTCGTTAGTTTTCGGTGGCCCGGGCCCGGCATTTAAACGAACTATCCCCGATGGTGCTAGCCGCGAGAGAGGCAAGAGCGAAGAGCATCGGGTGCCCGTTCGGCTCGGTAATGATCCTTTCGTGGGTCATCAACGTTACGCTGGTGGACATGCATGTGCGGAGGAGGCGAGTCGTACGAGGTACGAGGAGGGTTGGCGAGCGAGAGGGGTGCGGAACGGTGGCCGGTGCATTATATGCAGAACAGGGTGCACCATAGTGCGCCGGAGAGCCGAGTCAAGTGGCGAAGGGTGAGAAGGGAGAGCAAAGAAGAAGATGGGGGCCGCAGATAGGAGAGGGACGAAGGAGGGGGAGAGGCGGAGGGGCACCGGTGGCATTGCCGCGACCAAAGGGGAAACGAGAGCGAGAGAGCGTGCCCTGGGACGGAAAGATAGAGATAGAGATGAAGATGGAGACGGAAGAAGAGAAAGAGAAGGTGGAGGAGGTGGGGGAGAGAAAGACGGAGGTAGCCACTGGGCAGTCTCCTCGCGCGAGGATTTATATCACGGTGCCTCTACTCGCACACAGACACACACCTGACTTATGCAAAACGAGAAGCCCACGTCCCCTTGCACCCAAATAAATGTCACCGGGAAACAAAAACGTTCCTCCTCCTGTCTTTTCTGGCCGTAGGCCCGGCGCGAGTTCGCGCAGACCCGTACCAAACGAACGAATTCGGGTTCCTCCGCGTCGCGGAGGGGGTACGACCCCTTTCCGTGCCTCCTGCCCTTCGGCAGTCGCATAGCCCCCGTCGTCGTTCTACGCGCACCGTGGTAGTCTACTCAAACGAGAAGGGGCCAACCATATTTCAATGACGTCACTGGTACAAAAGCACGCGTGTGGAGGATGGCCGGGGCCGCGCGACTCGCAATCTGCAAGGAGCGCCCCAGAACTCGCCGGATCTACTCGCGCGCGGTGACAAAGCACCTGCTGTCCCTTCGTGCCTTCGAGTATTCCAGCTCCTCCGTTCTTCTCCTCTTCTTGCCACTCTACTGTTGCCCTTTCCCCCCCCCCTCCTTTTCACTCCCTGCCGCAACCTTTCTTTTTGCATTTTTCTTTCCGCTCGTTCCGTACCTATTCTCGCGCGTTCCTTGCCCCCTTTTTGCAGTCTTTCTTGCACCCTTCTCTGCTCCATCTTCGCTCTCTGCCTTCGTATACCATTCGTCGATCTTTCGGGTATCTGATTTATTCTAGGCGTTCCGTCCGCGTCCCTCGTCGTAGCGTATATCGTCTACTCTCGTTATCGTGCGTGTCTTCGAGGTACTCGATGAAGAGAGGAGAAACGGGGAAAAACCGGGATCCTGACGAGGAAACGGAAGTGGAATGTCAGCGTGGCACCGCAGGCGCCATCTTCACGAAAGCTTGCCAACCGACGGATCCGTGGCGTACTCGCCTGATGTCCGGCCCTCCTTTTACCGTAGGTAACTCCCACGTCGTCGGTTTGCCTTCCGTTGCTCTTATTTTCCGCTGGCTTTACCTGATTCTGACGGGCGATCGAACACCGACGTAAATATTGAGTATTTCTGCGAAACGGCTGCCAAATCCAGTCGCATCTTGCCGCTTATCGACAGATTCGGCGAATACCTTTAGGGAAACCTCTCCGCGCGTCGAGAATCAGATAAAGAATACGATTTTACGTTATAACGCCTCGAACAGAGACAGAGACAGAGACAGAGACAGAGAGAGAAGGATATCGTTTGAATTCGTCGGACAGAGCTTGATTTCACATTCGACCTTGCGAACGACCGGTTGAAATAGTCGAAGAGAACGGACGATTTATGTCGACCGGGACGCTATGACACGCGCGATCGCAGAGAAATCTCGTTCGAGAGGGACGAACGGCTGGACGAGAGGGGACGAGATGGCTCTAACGCGAGCGACGTTGGACGTCGCGAGGGCTCACGCGGCGTTTGGTCCGGAGCCGGTGCATCGTCTGATGAAGATAACGCCAGCCTCCTTTGAATTACGAGCCAGGCCCGGCAATAATAAATTCCGGCAAACATTCATTTTCGTACACGCAACTTTATGTCGTCCTTAGCCGGACTAAGCGCTCTCCACCGATGTCATTTAGCATCCCGGTGATGGTCCTAATAGCCGGGTCCTCCCGGTTCAATGGACAGCCCTTTTTAGGATTTACAGTACACCACCGACCGCCGGTACATCTTGTCGATGATACTTTGTTTGCCTTCGCTGTCCGTTTCTACCTTGCTTAAAAAGGCGGACGGATCGCCTCTGCGAATATCTTTAGGAAGGCACGGCAGGTGTTTATTGCGGTTTCACATGCTATATAATCGTATTATTCCGTAATCGTCTTATTGATAATCTCTATCGCACGATGGAGGTACACTTAGCTACTAGAAAGCTACATACGTTCGATTTATTATGGTAACTTGGAGTGGTTCAGAATTCGATTTTTCGATAAAATGATTGGTTAAACGGGGGTCATTAACCCCCGTCAATGTGAGTATGTTGATTGATTGTCAAATTTCTCTCAATTTTACAGAGCATAAAATATCAAACGAATAATTTTTGGAGTTCTCTATGGAACAAAATGATGGAGAAGAAAGTTAGAAACGATTGAGATTCAAAATTGAATTTTTACATATAATTCGTCGATGATTTGTCGTGCAAGTTTTGCTCTCGATTAACATTCGTACGTATTCGCGGAACAGAATTGTTCACGGTTCGATTACGAGACGGACGATCGGTTCTCCTTTCCACAGGAACACGGTCGAACGAGAGGGGGAGGGGTCATGGGAGTCAGTCGAGGTCACGAAATCCTCCGGTTCTTAAGATCGTTAAGATTGAATTCTCTCTGTTCGGTAGTCGTGCATCCGCGTGCAAAAAAACACCGGAGAAATGTTTTCGCACTAATTGGAGTGCAGTTATCGCGAACGAAGGGAGGCACGGAGAATCGTTTCCACGGAATCGTGGATCTAGCAACCGCGCCGGGGTCCCGCGTTCGGTTCGGCGAAGCCTAGCAGCGTAAGCAATGAAAAGCGCAACGACGCCTCGCCGGAGATAA